>BQNB010037258.1:0-49566 GCA_026074375.1 Tanacetum coccineum | reverse complement strand
ATATCTTTGCCAATTTTAGTTTGTTTTGGGTTTAATTGGGCTATTTTAAGTACAAACGGATATGTGTATTTTTCACTTATCAACGAGCCAGAGTCAATGATCAACTCATAGAATGCTATAATTCAAATTGTAATTTCTGGGGTGACCTCCCTTAGGGGGAGATTGTTAGGTTTAAGAAAAAGACTCGATCACCCCCATGTATTTTCATGTTTAGCATAGCTCGTAGTTTTGTTAGTAATAGTATGATTTATGGTGTTGGGCCGGGTCTTTACCCATTGTAAGCCCACACCATAGCCCGTTTCATGGGCATTTTGTAAGACATATTTAAACCCTCTCCACACATGGAGAGGGTGTTGGAAGAAATCATTTGACACACACTCTTTAGTGTGTTTTTTATTATTCTCTCCATCCATCTCTCTCTCTAACTTTCTCTCTCTAAACATGAACATCCTGTGGTTTGAGTTACCAAGACCACCAGATCTATAATTCTTAATATACAACAAAGTTATCACCAGTAGAATAGATATTATTTAGTTTAGTTATTAGTTAAACAAACCAACCTCTCAAACCATAGATTTACCTGCTTTCTATTAAATATAAAAACACAAAACGAATCTTCTCTTAACCTCTAGAATTCTCTTAGACCGTGATCAAGCCTTCCCAACCTATTCCCCTAGAGAACGATAACAACCCCCGAGTCTTGCCTATATTACACTGCAACGACTAGGTACACTTCCTAGGGGATTGTAAAACTTCATGTGAAGTCTTCACAACCCTCACATCAAGTTTTTGGCGTCGCTGCCGGGGAATAGTTAGGTTTCGATTATAGTTTAACTTATTTCGACTCGCTTGAATCCTTTCAAGTGAGAATTTAATTCCGTACATTAGCTTTCTTGTAGTCTATCTTTTCTTTGTGTTAATTGTTTCGTAATCCATTCTCGTCAACCACTATGGGAGACGCGAATCATATCCGTACCCTTGGAGATTACTCCAAACCTAGCCACGAGGGCTACATGAATACCATTGAGCTCCCCGTAGGGAACAATGTGGTACCTCTTCGATCTGACACCATCCGGTTGGTGCAAAACGGATGCTTATTCCATAAAATTCGGTCTAAGGATCCAAACCAACACCTCAAGGATTTCTTAAAACTTGTGGACTCTTTTAACCTTGACGGTGAAAACAGGGAAAGAACGCGCCTGCGTTTATTTTAATTTTCCCTTCGTGGTCAAGCTAGTAACTGGCTTGAACGTCTTCCAGCAGGATCCATCAACACATGGGAGGATCTTACTACTCGTTTCCTTACTCAATTCTTTCTACCAGGAAGAACCGCAAAACGCTACAATGATATTTTGATGTTCCAACAACATCAAGGAGAATCTCTATCTGAAGCATGGACTCATTTTAAGGACTTACTACAAAAATTCCCTCATCATGGCATCGACCTTTGGCTATAAGTACAAATCTTTTATGACCATGTCAATCTCGTCACAAGACGAACCATTGACCAATCGGCCGGTGGCAAGCTTCGTGACAGAAACGCTGAAGAATCCTGGGCATTATAAGAGGACCTCGCCCTCTATGACAACGAAGAATCCTGGGCATTATAAGAGGACCTCCCCACAACACTCAGTATTGCATGGAAGATCCCGAACAAGCTTTTGTTGAATATGAATTGTTGGGAAATATATTGTAAAAGACTTAATACTGGTAGTATAACAGTTAAGTCTGGTAGTATTAGTTAAGTCTGCCAAGTACTATGTTAAGTCTGGCAGTACTAAAGTTAGTATGTTAAGACTGGCAGTACTATAGTTAGTACTGGCCTTATCTAGTTAAGTCTGTTTATGTAACAGAATAGTTATAATAGTTATCTTAGAGATATCTTAGGAGATATCTTAGGAAAGGATATGCATTGTCCTTTCACACGTTTTGTAAAGCCTTTTAAGGTTTCCTTGGTGTATAAAAGGAATCCTACGGCATAGTGTTTGGGCATCCAAACCTAATAGAAATCAATAGCAATATACGAAGTTAGTTTTATAATTGTTCTTCTTAGTACTTGTGTTAAGATTCCGCATTAACACATAGTATTCATAGTCATTGTCTCTCTTATAGTTGATTTGGATTTATTCAAGTTAGCTATTGGCTTACAAAAGGCTAATCAGATCCAAGACTTTGGACCTACATAAAGTTTATTTGTCGTTAGAATTCTACCTCCATGATGAACGTGTATGTCGATTGTAGAAGGAGCAGTGAAGCGATTGCTGGAAAAAAAATTATATTCAATGGAAAAATATTTTTTTATCGACAAACAACAGATTACATGATATCATAAATATTATATGATATCATGTAATCTGTTGTTTGTCACTAAAAAAATATATTTCCATTGAATATAATTTTTTTTAGCAATCGCTTCACTGCTCCTTCTACAATCAAATACGTGTTCATCATGGAGGTAGAATTCTAACAGCAAATAAACTTTACGACTATTGGGATGGTGAGGAACACATGATATGTAATGTTAAAACACGTCATGTTAGGATTAATACCATTAAATTTTTAGTAAGGAAACACCTTAGCCAATACACGGATGTTATAGCATACTATTTTCGAGTTCTAACAGTAGAGATGTTCGAAGATTGAAGTCTTCGAAAGATAGAAAATGATATTCTTCTACCGTTATTTCTTGAAGATATTCAAATTGGACATGCTTTGGATCTTTATTTGGTCCATAGTAGTTATCCAATACTTATCGATCCAAACACTCAAAGATGGCTACATAGAAATTGGGAAAAAAGTGGATTTATTAGCAGACATATAGAAGCAAAACGTCGTAAGTGTAACAAACGACATACCAAAGTTATCAACTGAATTATGTCATTTACATTGATTTGTAACTCTCAATTAAGAATTTGTTTTGCATTAGTGAGGATGAAGACAATTATTATGAATGTTTTGATCACGATGATTTGCATTTACCTTATCCTGTTGAGAAATCACCAAAGTGTAATTTTTAGCTATTCTAATGTATCTTGTATATTTTAACAATTATCAATGTTTATCATAAATAGTTGTGATTATATGAAATACATGGTTGAAATATATAAATAATAAAAGTATGTCAATTTGATTACTAACTAATATGGATTGTTAATGTTGGGTTGTTTACACTTTTAATATGGATTTAGTATATTTGGGCTGTTTATACATGTTAAATTTATACTTAAGTTGCGACAGTGTAGATAACACCGAACGTAACACCAAAATAGATCAGTCCATTTACTTACCCGAATTTATCAATGGTTTGAAGTTCTCTGGGGTTCCGAACTACAAAATTGCATTAAAAGTAGGAGTATCGATAATATTGTTGAGAAATATTGATCAACCAAATGGATTGTGTAATGGAACGAGACTTCAAGTTCTAAAATTAACAAGAACTTCTATGAGTGCCCAAATCATTAACGGAACCCACTTTAGAAAGAAGGTTATCATACCTAGGTTGAAAATTACTCCGTCCGATAAATGGTTACCTCTTAAGATCGTCAGAAAACAATTTCCTCTGTTAGTTTCATTTGCCATGACGATTAATAAAAGTCAAGGTCAGTCGCTCTCAAAAGATTGTTTGTACTTGGCACGTCCTATTTTCACACATGGACAACTATACGTTGCCGTTTCAAGAGTGAAAAGCAAAAAAGGTTTGAAGGTTGTTGTTTGTGATCAAGATGGGAATATATGTAAAAAGACTACAAATGTTGTCTATAAATAAGTGCTACAAGGTCTATGAACAAAGTTCAAGAGGTATGCTTAATATACATATGACATGCTTTTTAGTGTATTTTAAAGTCTACTAAATTATTGATCACAATCTATTTTACTTACATTTTCAATTGTCTATTAGGTGTTCAGGGAATGGACATTGGTGATTGACTTGATTGGCGCTCACAGACGTTCTTTGCTATTCAAGACCATGAAAATCGAAGACCAAAGTGCATCGATGTTTATTTTAATAATTGTTACCAACTCAAATGTTTATCGAATAATTCACGTATTGTCTGGTTATTTCTTTCATATATTTACAAGGACTGTTTACATTTGGTGTTTTTCTTAATTTCTTTTCACATATAACTTCTTACAAAAAAAATTCTTTAAAATACCCTGTGAGTCTACGGGTCAAGCTAGTCTTTACTTATATATAAGACAGTTTACGACACGTCACTAAATCTACGTCATCAATTATCCATGTCACTAAGTGCCATGTCACTATTTTTGGTGTATTATATGACACATCAACGCCTACATGGACATCTACATGGCATGAATCTAGAATTATTTTAAAAATTATGTCACTAGGAGGATTCGAAGTAGGGTTGTTTGTTTAGAAAACAAATGCCTCATCCACTTGACTAGGCCAATGGTTGTGACGGATAATAAAAACTCAATATTGTCATGCTTTAAAGAAAATATCCATTCAACATTTAGATACAGGAATGTATCACCGATTTCAAAATTCATATCAATTCCTTTTAACTGAAACCATACTTTTCCTCCCAAATCAAACGTAAATCACTCACTTAACACGTATCATGATATAATTTCCTTAATTATATCAATGATTTCTTAATTCACCGCAATCTTGAATAAGAAACCAAAATCATCTCACGCTATCATTATCTAATTTCTTAATTAAATTATTAATCTCTCAATTCAAAAAGGGGCAAAGATCATATGATCTATATACATTTTGATAATATGATTTGAAGTGAACATTTGATCACTCCGCTCTTATTGCTTCGATAATCAATCTTTATCTCAGGGATTTTCATTGAATTAATGTGATTTTTTCTTCGATGCGCCATTCGTGTAACTTTGGTCTGACATGCTCATACTTGCAGTAATCATGAAAGCTTTAGTACTCTTTCTTCTTCTAATTATTTTGACTTTAGCATTTGAAGAAAACTTTGATTTCAGAGGTGCGGAAGCTTCATGTACTTAGCTTTCTTGATGTCTTCAAATCTTTGAGTATGAACAATATAGTTTTTAGCAAACTCTCAGCTATCAACGGATTGTATTGTCTTTGACCATGAGCGTTGCTATGGACTAGTCATTGCTTTGTTGCAATAACAAGGTGCAATGATAACTTATAGTTGTTAGTAATATCAATTATGAAGGATTTTGATATCTCTTTAACCAGTAGCGTTCGCTCTGGAGTAGTTCAACTCTTTGTTTTTAGAAACATGGTGGAGTCGATTACATACAGTACGAATACTTGCACTCTTTGTGATCAGATAGATTCATTAAGAAATTCTTGACAGGTTTTCCAGCTCAAAGCCTTTAAGTCCTCCAATACCGAAGTATCAGATTTCCGTATGCTTGTTGTTCTCTAAACCAGATGTCCGTAATGGAATGGTAAAGAGTGAGTCAGTACAGTTACTATCTGCTGACAATACCGTATAATTCCTTGTTCAACGTTTTACTTCTTAATACAATTAAAAGTTCCATAGAAGACTGTTGGCAAAACATGATTTGGAAAAAAATTCGAATGTGCGTGTGAAATTTTATTTGGACCCAACGGATAGTTTAAATATCAGATGCTCTAGATGATTTTTGAAAGATATCTCGAAAGATATGAAGTGCCTCATGGCTCTCATCAAACTCATACAAGTATTTGTAAGACGAGTCATTTCTCACTATGGTATATGTCCTGAAGACAAGTGATATGAGTATTTCACGGAATACCCTGTGGTTACAACTATTCATTCCTTCGCATTCCTTAAGATCACTTTCCCAATCATGAAACAAAAGATTCTTTATGACTTATCAAGTACTTGGGTATACACAATAAGCTTTGTATCTGACATTGTTGAGTATATTGACACTTTTACTCCCCCTATACATGTGCATCGATATTCGAAAGATGTTTTGCACATGCAAGGATAGGACTTAGCATTTTGAATCAATCGAATCATTAGTTATCAGTTCACATTTTAAGTCACCATTTTTCCCGATTAAAATGGTTCTTGATCTAGAATGGACTTAAAATGTATCCAATCTCCCCTCAAAGTATGAGGTAGGTGTGTGAAATTGCACAAATTCAAAGTGAGCAATTGGAAACAAGACCTTTAGAATACCAGACAGGAATGATATTGCAATTTGTCTTGAAATTGTAAGCGGTTGGACGTGGTCAATCTTTCAGCAATAGAATCAGCAACAGTACGTCCTTTGACCTGCCAAAATGTTAGTTATACTGATTCTCCCCCTCCGAACAAAGACCCTGGGTATAATAGAAAAGGTTTCTGGTCAATGTTGAATGGTGACTCCGAACAAGTTTGATAAAACAATCTGTTTATTAGATAAAAGTGTCCGAGGTCAGTAGACAACTTCTTGTCTGTGGAAGAAATAATGCACTGAAACGTACATTAAGTCTTTGGGTTAAGACCGGGTTACAGTCTGAAATAACTGCAAGCCATGGTGAACATGAACCGCAACGACAATCGATCTATATGCTATGAATTCAAATATGTACGCTCAAGAAGACTCAAAAGAAGACCACACTTGGGGAGATTGTTAGAAAACACAATTTACAGTCTAACAAAAAGTAGCTCGGTTTGAAGAAGAAAACTAGCGTTTCATTAGCCGTTGTGTTAATTATTAATGATTAATGTAATGGTAGATGACAAGAAAAAGCCCGATATTAAGCCCAACAAAGCTGGAATGGGGCAGAAATGAACTTGTTTAGTATAAATACACCTAGTTTAGTCAAAATTAGGTTAGACATTATAGCTAGTCAATATTATTGTTAGGGTTTCTAGCCACCAAAAAAGGTTTTTCTTTCAATCATCAATAAAGTCAAAAAAAATTAAGTTGAAATCAGATAGATGTATTAAGGCTCGTTCGATTTAATTTTTTTTCAAACACACAAGATTAAAACACCTACCATTTAGGGCTTAAAATTATGCCGAAATCCTTGATTGCTAACGAGATTGTTAGATATTAGATCTTAACACTAGAACCATCTATGAATCAAGAATGAAAGCAAACACACAAACAAATTCGGATCCCTCTTTATTTTCTATTTCCGAATAAAAAATAGAAACACAAACCAAATCAAATCATCAATCTTGAAGGCTCTTGATACCAATTGTAGGTTCCATGATCATTCATACAAACCTTAACAACGATGTGTAGAATCAAGATGCAGAAAATTAAAGACTTTATTGATGATTGAAAGAAAAACCTTTTTTGGTGGCTAGAAACCCTAACAATAATATTGACTAGCTATAATGTCTAACCTAATTTTGACTAAACTAGGTGTATTTATACTAAAAAGGTTCTGCCCATTCTAGGCTTTTGTTGGGCTTTCCGGGCTTTTTCTTTGTCAGCCCAATTACATTAATCATTAATTAATTAACCAACTAACGAGCTATGAAACGCTAGTTTTCTTCAAGACCGAGCTTCTTTTGTTAGACTGTGAAATTGTGTTTCTAACAATTTCCTTCGTGTACCCACCACCGATGCGCTTCCCCGGTCAGAGAATATGGAAATGTCAGGACACATAGTTGTTCTATATTGACATTGGGGGTTTTAACTAGATCAATTATCTGGAGGAATCTAGTAATATGGTCAAATGCGTCATTTGTTTCAGCCTCATTGAAGGCGTTATTTCGTACCATCATAATCAACTCCGTGCTGATTTCAATTTTAGTATCTCCATTGGTTTTCGCCTTAGCGTGATTAGGATTGGTAGGGCAAGGTGTGGTATGGGTTTCGCTTTCAGATTGGTGTGCCATCGTGAATTCGTCAGTCAGTACGGTTCCTGAAATATCACAGCTGATCAGTAGTAAGTTCTTTCATAGAAGAGAATACATGAAAGCAAAATAGAAAACCGAATATGAAATGCTGGTACTGTATCAGATAACAAATACGTCGTATTCTATTGATCAGTAATACGCCGTATGAGTCTGTTGAATAGCAGTACGCCGTATTGAGTTCACCGAATACGCCGTATGTTTGGAAGAACAAATACGCCGTTTAGACAGTAAAAACAACACGCTGTCCTGAGTAGAAAGTTAGATACGCCGTATCCAACTGGTGGATACGCCGTATCAAGTGATCAGTCAGAACAGAATACTATATAAAACATAATTAAATGCAATAAATTAAAGCACATAATTAAACTAAACAACTAGCTGTTAGAAATCAGAATTAAAAATTTTACACTAAACAAGTTAAAGGTTAGAAATACTAAAAAGAATAAAGATTAACACTAATTGCATCCCCGGACAGCGGCGCAAAAACCTTGATGTGTTGTTGTATAGGTGTTATTTATAATTATCAGGTTTTACATTTATATTTAGCCGACTAACCTAAAGACAACACTTTAACGGGCAGAGTACCCGGTCAAGATGTAGCTTCGCAGTAATTAGGGTGTCAAACACTAAAAGTGAGAGTTAACCTATTCTTCTATCAGTATTTTATTCTATCTAGATTAGTCTAATTACTGGTTAAACCTATGCTATACATATTTACTAGAGGTAAAAGGGGAGTTTTCAGCCTGAGAGACTGGCATAGGTTTATGGTGACAAATATCAATTCTAAGCATAATACACACTAAGCAAATAAACACAAGACAAAAGAGCGAAACGAGCCAAATAATAGAAAATTATATTAACCATGTTAAATATGATTAAATGCTGGTTTGATTAATTAGTGCACATGGTGTTAACTTGAGGGCATATCATTTCTTAAGACTAGGCCGGTACGTCTTCCTAAGACTAGAATGAACATTCATGTCACGGTCTAACGCATACCGCATAAAGCATCCTATAGTTTAATTTATAATCTACCATAGTAATTAAAGCAATGGGATCTGTTAATACTCCTAGCCCTTGGGACTTTACCCACTTATTGCTTGAGGTGTTTCTATAAACAAGGTAGTCCACACCAGAATCAATTACCCATTAATAAATGAACATTTTTTTTTTTTTTTTAATGGGTTATTGAAACAATTAATCGGGTCACTAACCGGTCAACTATGTTCATAATAAAGAGCTAATGATAATGGTGTCATTTGTGATCTTATTGGTCCGGACATATAAAACCACAATCTTGGGAGAGAATCAGGCATCTAGGTTACTGGTTTCGTCTCCTTAGACCCAGTTGAATGATTAGGTCGCATGTTCATCAGCACTATAAAACAAATATAAAAGTGATAATCATTATTTAAACACAACGATAAAGTTAAGCATGCCGGATTTAAAACAAACCAAAACATTATAATTCTTCATTAACATGGCTAATACGAGCGTATTAGCACACAATCATTGTCATTATTACACAACGTGCATCAAACAATTAATATCGGAATCTATTAAGAAAAAGTAAGAAGTACACTGATGTCTTTATGGAATTATTGAAGTAAGTGCTCGGCCTTGGCTGATTTTAGGTTGAGAAATTCGATTAGTTGTATACTATACAGAAATTGTAATATTGCACACTAAAAATTGTTTTTGAGTCTTGTATTTATAGTGTCTGAAATATGCCTGGATACTCCGTATGGGGATAAGTGGATACGACGTATAGGGATAATTTCCTTGATGTCCGCGCTGATAAGTTTAAATATAATAAGCTTAATACGATAATCATATTAAATGCGTATCCTTTGACTGCATGACAGCTGTGCATATGGGTATGGTTGTAGTGGATACGCGGATCGGGAATTAATTCATTACGCATTTCTTGTGCTGAGCTGGCACTGATACGCCGTATCTTCATTGCTGGATACGGCGTATAGGTGCAAAAAATAGTATTCTTCAAATGTCTTCGTTTAAGCTCTAGAATTACGCCTTTTTGCTTCTTCTTCACAAGTGACTCCATAATTACTGCAATAATAAACCTTAAGCAATTAAGTACCAATATCTTGCAATAATTATATATAAACGTGGGGTAAAATTCGTTGGTTATAAAATGTAGTAAAGTATGACGTTATTTGTGCTATCTAACGCCTTGATTCTTTCTTTCTTTTGATTCGAAGGAAGAGTACCTGCACTCAAACTCAGATTTTGATTCCGCCTAAACATTTTTAGAATGTGCATGCACTTGAGTCAAGAGTTTTTATGCATTCATAAAGATTAGTGATATATGTATTGGAACCATGTGGGGGTTTATTGTCAACCGTAGTTGTGCTAGCAGTGAATATCTTTCCAGTAGGAACCCACCTAAGACCAACAGTTTTGAAAATTTTACCCGTTTGTTTCCACCTAAGACAAGATCTAGGACTTGTTGTTTTCTTATGCACAGTGGAAGTCTTTTTGATCGAAAACCTATGTCTTGTAGGGATCTGTCTTTCTAGTTTCTTTGCAATACTTATTTTCTTTACGTGTTTGTTTTTGTTGGTTGTCTTATTAGATGGACCTTAGCCTATGTTAAGGAAGTTTACCTCATTCAGGAATTTCGTTACACAAGTATCATGATTTGCATTGAAGAAACATTTCTGACATGTCGAACAAACAAAATCTTTAGAGTTAGAAAAATTTCTAGAATTCCTAAAGTGTTATGCTATGGGCATAGTCTTTGTCGATACACAACTAGTCTTAGATGCATGCCAATTCCCAGAGTTTTGGTTATTAATCCTAGGTTTTGGTTAGCTACCATTATCTGTGCTTTGTGATTTAACAGAAGGCATCACACTTTTATTTCTTGTGTCTTTTTCCTAACTTTCTCTGTAAAGTAATTATGAGCCATATCATTTGAACCATATGATTCTTTTTTACTATTCCTAGATGAGCTAGGTGCAATCACATGATGAGGTTTCACAAAAGAAAATTATCTAAGTTTAGGAAAATAATGAGGAGTGACTGGTTTTGGCAAATCATTATTCACATCAACTTGGGAGGCAAACCGTGGTTTTGAAATTCTAGGTCGTTCAGACTTAAATGCAGTCGGTTATCTAACAACTGATTGGTTTCTTAGTGATTGTAAAACCAGTTTTCCTAAGATTGATGATTTTGCAAACTTGGTATCACACTATTTCCTGTTAATTTTCTTAACTTATTTTTTAATGCTGCAATTGCAAATCCTTTTTCATGAAGTTGATCTTTGAACTCAACATTTTTAGCAATCAAAGAAGTTGTTTGTTCAATATTCCTAGCTCTCGTTGTTTTAATAGAATCAGTCAGTTCTTTGTAATGCTTTTTCAAAGTCTTATTTTCCTTAAGTAATTTAGCCACTTTATGTTCCAATTCGATGTTTATTGTTTCAATTACATCTATGTCATGTTTAACCTTGGCTTCATTACTTTTTACTTTCAAAAATTGACCATGTTGCCCTTCTTTTAAAGCTTGATTTTGATATTTATGTTCAAGATTAGCACAATGTGCTTCTATTCTTAAAAAATCTTTTTGAAATTAGGCAACGGTCTTTTTGAGACAAATATTTTTAGACTCGAGAGATTGATTTGAGAGTTTAGTTGTCTGGTGATCAGTTAATTTAGCAGGCAAAGGACGTGTGTCATGACATTGTTCAGCATTCTGGTCAACCTCTCCTTTATTATTTAATTCTGGTTGCTCAACATGTTGTTGTCCTATAGAAAATATATTACATTCAGCAGTCAATTGTACCTTAGCCATTGACTCTTCATCATATATAGGTCTGATATCTGCATCATCAGCATCTGCATCATTCCTTGAACTGCTGCTTGTATCCTGCTTTCCAAATTCTGTCCCATTGCTCTTTGTGTTAACCAAACTAGCATCTAATGCTTTACTCGTATATCAACCTTTCCCTCTGTTGTCTACATCAGTCTTTCATTCACCCTGCTGTCATACTCTCTTTTATGCAATGCTCTTTTATCAATCGACTTCTTAACAGATTTCATGTGTTGGATCAGTATATCACGAAATTGTTGAACCTCGAGTTGAGTGTATTCTAGAAAGTACTTGTGTGTCATTATACCATCTTCATCATCCAAAGAAATCCGTGACTTGATGAACATTTAACACTGTGTCTCTAGTACTCTAAAAGCAGCCATGGATCTAATTTCTTGAAATTCATCTTTGTCAAGTTGCTTTTCTAGTTGATCCATGTTTAGGAACATTGTGCCTTTGAAAATTTTTGTGCCTAGAAAAGTTTCAACATCTTGACCAAAGAGTGTTGCAAATGCACGTTTGAATCCAGACTCGATTCGAGTTCCTTTTAAGTTGTCGTGTGAAAGATGCTTGAGGTGTGAATGAAGTTTTCGAAAAGATACCATGCAACTCTTTTTTGCTTTGTCTTGAATTTGTTGCATTTGTTGTTCTTCCGAATTACACGAAGATAAAGTATCTTTCGTTTCCATTTTTACCGTGAATTGAAGTGAAAATGATTTGTAGGATCTTAAGCAGGTAAAGTGATTTTGGTTGTTGTGGTTTTTATTCCTTTTTTTTCGATTTGAATCAATTACAGTTTTCGGATTTTTACAAATCTTTGATTAAACCGAGAAAAGAATCGTATTTTTGGCAGGATTTTACAAAATCAAGGAGAAACTATAAAAACAAAAATGAAATTGATGTTGAAATGTTGTTGTCGTTAAAGAATTGAACTTTCTGTTAACGAATTTGTTGAGCAAATCCGTATGAAAAACGCGTGCACAAAACGATTTCACGTTGGAGGACTAACGATTTGATTTATTAACTTGTTAGGACTAAACAATGAAAAAATTGTTCTACCAAATGAATGGTTATTAAACAAACAAAGATTTAGCTTTGAAAATTATGTTAGAGTTAAGGAAAGTGCATTGTGACAACTTGCCAAAAAGTTTCATTAATAATAAAAATTCCCTCCAAACTTTGTCTTCCTCGTTTTTTTATTAAAAAAATATGACAATGAAACGAATGAATATTTGATCTTATGTACTCATACGGTTATCGTCGGTAAAATCCGAATATACCACGTTGATCGAAACGATGTCACGAACACGATGATATAATTCTTAAGTCCCGTCGTTTAACGTCACTCGAAACCGAAAAACCGAAAATTTGTTAAAACGTGATGTAACTCGGTTCAAGCTAGAAGAGAACCGTGAATTTTGTTCTTGTGGGTGATGTAGTTCGGTTCAAGCTAAAAAAAACTCGTTCGGTCCAAGTCCAAAAAATTACTCGTTCGGTCCTTGAGATTTTTCACTAGTTCGATGGTCTCGTTCGATGGTCTCGTTCGATGGTCTCGTTCGATGGTCTCGTTCGATGGTCTCGTTCGATGGTCTCGTTCGATGGTCTCGTTCGATCCAAACTGAAAAACCACTCGTTCGGTCCTTGCAAGAAGAAACTGGTTCGGTCCAAGCTAAAAAAGCCCTGTTCGGGTCGTTGGATTGTTACTCGTTCAGACTCTTATGAATTAGCACTCGTTAGGCTCCAACTTGGTATAGCTAGTTAGTGAAATCATTAACTAAAACCATGGTGACTTCTTTTTTTTTCAACTAAAATGCTCCTTTCTTGTGAAAAGTGGGGACAGTTTGAAATTAAAGAGACAGCAAATTTATTGTTGAGCATGTTTGACACTTAGGAGACAATAATAATTAAAATCGGTGGGGTATGAATGAGATAAGACGCCAAAAAACCAAAACTTCCAAACAAAAAGAAAATTAGCCGAATCATATAATGATTCAAAATTAAATTACCACAACAATAACCACTAAACCCACCCGTGGCGTGTGATACCAAATGTCGTCACCACTATTAACTTTCACTTATAATATGAAACTAAAGAAATAAGATGAGATCAAATTGAAGAATTTTAGAGAGAAGTTAGAGAGTGACAAGCGTAGAGAAGAAAAGATGGCATGATTACTTGCAAAATTTACAAAATGAAAAATTAACAAGACCATACCCCCTCTCCTTACTTGGAGAGGGGGAATTTATACATCATACAAGAGGATTTCATGCCTTGGTATTTCTAACGGGGCCCGGACTGGGATTACTTGGGCTTGTAGCCCAGATACAACGTAAACCAGTTGATTACATTTAAGAGCCGTTTTAACCGTCTAGCCGAATTAAAGTATATTAATCTAGTGACGAGACCTAATATACTTATGAACGTATCTTCCATTGTTCGGATCTATATTTTGGGGCTAACCAGAAGATGCTTGATAGGAGAAAGGAAAAAACCATAATCAGATGTGATAGTGACGATGATGCATATTAAAGTGTTGAAGATTGTTACATTTGAAGGTTACCATTGATAGTGAAATAATGGAAGAGAAAATCTGATCACTTGCTAGGTTTGAACAAGGCATCATACACAGTGGGGATATCTTGTTATCTACATAGCAAATTGGGAACTTACAGAGCATTCAACTGTCTATTGGAGGTACTACATTTATTTGATAGACAGATTTGTTTCTCTTGTTGTATTGTGATGAGCCAGTAATCAGTAATTTACATAAGAAGGATTGAGTTAATTCTTTGAGGAGATTTGAAGATAATGATGGTCTTTAAAAAAGAAAATGATCTCAAAGGTGATTATTAGGTGATCAACAGTTGGGAGATTGTTCACTTGGAGATTGTATGAAGTTTGTAGTTTTACATACTAGAACTTAAAGATGAGACAGTCATCTTATGTTAGTGAAAGAAGTTATCCTCTTTCCAAAGATTTATTGCAAAGGATGCTTGGATTTGGATTGGGAAAGTTGAAAGAGGAAAGAATTACTTACTGCACCTAGATTTGATCAGATTCATTAAGCAACAGATTGATGAGAATTGATGCTGTAAATGGAAATGAGAAGGGATTGAGTGTTGGCTAACCACCAATAACCAAATGGTCATCAGTTCACCATGCTTAATAGGCATAAGAACTGGCTAGTCCATAAGCAAACGATTGTGGTAAAGACTTCTCAAAATCCTTTTATGGTTGACAATTTTACTAAAAATTATAGGGATTCTTAAATCACCTTGCTTCATGGTTAAGCAGTTGGCTAGTCCAAGATCAAACATTATTGGTAAAGGACTATCAATACGTTGATAGCTGAAAGTTTGCTCAAAACTATATGGTTTTTCAATGACATGTTATGGCATTGAAGCATTGGCTAGTCCAAAAGCCAAACGGTATTGGTAAAGACAAATCAAATTCCGTTGATGAGTTGACAGTTACCATAATATATATGGTAATCTACTCCGTATTTTGCAATAAGTACGTTTTAATATCCCCGAGCCAAACGGACTACATAGTAAAGGAAAAACAATATCCGTTTATGGCTGATAGTTTGCTATAACTATAAGCCAACTTAGTTGGTATTGTTCGCTGAAAAGATGTTGCTGTGTTGCTGCAAAGACTGTTGTAGTGGATAGTAAAGTATGTTGATGAAGATGGAAAGTGTTTAAAGATCAGATCAAGATGTGTTAAAGTGTTTGGATACATCCTCCAAGAACTTAAGAAGATTAACCTGAAGAAACATGAAGTTAAACAAGTTCAACAATCATGTTTAGGGGAGGATTGTTGGGAATTATACATTCCTGACTTAGTACCGTTAGGTATATACTTAGTACCGATTGTTATAGTTTAGTACTGTCAGTACAAAGTGTTAAGTCCTGTTCTGATAGTTAAGTACACGTTTAGTACAAAATAGATAGTACCGTTTAGGAGTTATGTATGAGATAGTTTTAGGAAAAGTTATGTATAATCTTTTACAGCGTTATGTAAGCCTGTTAGGGTTTATCCTTGGCACTCTCATAAAAGGAACCCTACGACATTAGAGAGACAACAACATTGTTAAACACACAAAATCTCATCTCATTAAATTATATCCTCATGTTAGTAATATGTAATCACTTTTTGCTTATTAATAGAAATCAAGTTTAGTTTTTCATTATTTTCTTAATACTAGTGTGTAGTTTCCGCATATACAATAAGTATTCATAGTCGTGTTTCTTATAGTCCTAATCTGTATTTTACATTAGATATAACCCTTCAGCAGGCTACAATGATCTGTTCAGTTTAGGACACACAGATATCCTAATACTTGAGTATCCTCCTTATAGTTTTTGACTAGTATACAACAACCCTTTAAATCTATATTCTAACTATTACATACTAATATTCTTACATGAACCATGACATCAAACTTTTTCTTGTAGATTGGGCATTAAGTTGGCTTGATTCAATAGCAACATCTAAGAATAACTAAAGTGTTCGCTTAGCAAAAACTAGAATCAAGACACCTAGCCCATTTACTATACTAATAGAAAAAATGCCATTAGCAACAATTATTTTAACAACAATAAAGAAATCGTTGCTAAATTATGCATTTAGCATCTAATTTTAGCAACGAAATTATTAACAAAGTTGTAATTTTTTTAAGCAACAAAAAAATTAATTGGTATGTCTACAAATGGCCATAAATATTTATTGCTAATTTAGCAACCACTAAGCAATTTCGTTGTATTCTCAAATTAGCACCGATCGAATTAGCATCAATTGGTATTAGTTGCTAATTCGATCGGTGCTAATTTTAGAATGCAACGAAATTGCTTAGTCGTTGTTAAATTAGCAATAAATATTTGTGGTCATTTGTAGAAATATCAATTAATTTTTTTGTTGCTAAAAAATTCAACTTTTTAACAATTGCCTTGCTAAAATTAGATGCTAAATGCACAATTTAGCAACGATTTTTCTATTGTTGTTAAAATAATTGTTGCTAATGACAATTTTCTAGTAGCGTATATGTTACATCAACTTAGTAAAATAAAAGTAGATATTCACAAAAAAGTGTGAATTGATGAGTATATCCTGGTATCGTGTGTTTTTTGGCATCAGTCATTGTGGATCTCTAAGTATTAGCTCCGCAACTCTTTGGCTCAATGAGACTCCAAATGAAGTAGGAAAGAGCCGGACTCGAAAATAACCTTTTACTTACAAAATATCTCAATGATCCATAGAGTTTTTCGGAAGGTGGCCATGGGTACCAACTGAATCCAACTTCCCTAAAAAGTTGAATACCTCCACAAGAGCAAAGCGGTTGGGTAAAAAAGAAAAAACGTCACGACCTTGAACCTGTTTGAGCTCCTTTAAATAAATCAATCATTGCAACAAGATGATGAAAGAAGTAAAAATTTATTCTACGAGATTAAGTTCCTCCAAAGCTTTAAAGTTACTTCGTCATATGACATAATAATTATATCCATGTAATTAAGGGCAAAAATTTGTTTGTTGATCAAACCATTCTAGTAAGACGATAGAGGATGCTATGCTTGAGTCACAAATCCACTCAATCCATAACATATCGATCTCCTAAATTCGTAAATAATACTAACCCTGATATTAAGTAGAGTTTAATGTTAAGGGTGTGTCATTGGCCGCCAAAATGGTCCAGACCATAGAAGCTAAGTATGTGGATAACTACACTCTACACATTCTCTTGACAAGAGGGATCGAAGAGGACCCATGCAACTTGGCTACTTTGCCGCCCTAATGCTTATTTCATTTATTAATTTTTGTCTCTTATTATTACATGGTTTAACTGTTTTTATGATATTTAGCAGATGACGAGGTGTGCTCCTGTAATCCTGTTGTCATTGTTGCATGTCGCTATGAATTATTAAATAACATGTACGATTCGAGCAAGTATAATACAAGGTAAGTTGAAAGAAAAAACAAGATTTATATTTCATCCGTTCTTGAATAAATGTCTGCTTTAGATAGTGGCAAATAGTTTTTGAAAAAGTACAAAAGTAATAAAAATGATTTTGATCTAATTGTTAATTTAGAGTAGATTTTACATTCAAGACAAGCTAATATAAACAAAGTGGAATACATAGAACGAAAAAAACTAAACTTAAATAGCTTTTTCATCCAAAAATATAAGATAGTGGATATTGGTTATAGTTTCATTATTTATTTTCTACATTTTAGAAATATAGTATGATAGATTTCTTAAAACATTGACTCTTAATAAATTAAGAGAGGTGATTTGCACACACTATTTTTTGATCAATACACTCTAAAAATATGTGTCATGACATTTTATCCTCACATAGAAGTAATGAGTTGAAAAAAGGAGTAAAAGTGGTGTGGAAGGTATAAGTGTCATAACACATATTTTAGAGTGTATGGATCAAAAAATGGAATGTGCAAATCACCTCCACATTATATCTGTTACAGGGTGCCTATTTGTATTTGTACCTTTTGAGTCCGCATAAAAGCACTAAGAAAAGGTACAAAAAATGTTTTTTTTCTCTCAGTTTAGAGTGCAAACATAGTTTTTTTATGAAATTCTGTTCGTATTTATTTGTCAGTTTAATACTTTTGACTTGTTAAACTTTATATTTAACGTTCCGCATTTTCCTTTCATTAGGTTATTAATATAGCAAAATTTACAAAAAAAGTAAAAAAAAAATCAAAAAAATCAAAAACATCATGGAAAGTAAATATTGTTTTTTTTGGGTATTCTATAACAGGAGCCTAATCTTAAATAGCTTTCTAATCCCTAAATATAATATACTCCCTCCGTCCTATTTTAAGTGTCCACAATGGAATCTTTTAGTCTTTTTTCATCAACTTGTCCATAAATATTTTTGTTCGGTGTTATAAATATTGAACGATAAATGATACCAACGAAAAATATATTTAAAACTCTATCCATTCCTATATCTTGCATCAGTATCATATATTATAACGAGAAATCATTAAGGTCAAAGTTGAAGAAAAAAAGACTTCTTGAAAAAGTAAAGTGGGAACACTTAATGTGGGTCGGAGGGAGTATATTATATTTAGGGATTAGAAAGCTATTTAAGTTTAGGCTCATGTTATAGATAACCAAAAAAACCATATGTACTTTCCATGTTTTTTGATTTTTTTTACTTTTTTTTACTTTTTTTTATAATTTTGCTATATTATAAACCTATGAAACGAAAAATGTGGAACGTTAAATATAAAGTTTAACAAGTCAAAAGTATTAAATTGACAATAAATACGGAACAGAAACTCATAAAAAAACTATGTTGCACTCTAAACTGAGAGAAAAAAACATGTTTTGTACCTTTTCTTGTACTTTTTTGCGGACCAAAAGGTACAATATTGCACCCTTAAGTTTAGGGATTGGTGAATTTTGGCAATTCCATTTTTTGATCCCATACACGATAAACATATATGTTATGACATTTTATACCTTCACCACAAACTTTACTTTTTTTTCACTCATTGACCTTCTATGTGAGGATATAATGTCATGACACATATTTTAGAGTGTATGGATCACAAACTATGGAGTGTGCAAATCACCTCTCTTAAGTTTATTAAGAGTCAATGTTTAAGAAATCTAGTCACTACTATAGTTCTAAAATGGAGAAATTAAATAATGAAAAACTATAACCAATATTCCACTATATTATTTTTGGATTAAAAAGCTATTTAAGTTTAGTTTTTTCGTTCTTGTATTCACTTTGTTATATTAGCTTGTCTTGAAGTAAATTTCTACTTCTAAATTACAATTAATCAAAATCATTTTTATTACTTTTGTACTTTTTCAAAAACTATTTGCCATATCTAAAGCAAGACTTTATTCAAGAAACGGATTGAAATATAAAATCTTGTTTTTTCTTTTCAACTTACCTTGTATTATACTTGCTCGAATTGTACATGTTATTTAATAATTCATAGCGACATGCAACAATGACAACAGGATTACAGGAGCACACCTCGTCATCTGCTAAATATCATAAAAACAGTTAAACCATTGGATAATATGAGACAAAATTAATAAAGTGAAATAAGCTTAAGAGGCGGGCTAAGTAGCCAGTTGCATGGGTCCTCTTTCTATCCCTCTTGTTCAAGAGGATGTGTAGAGTGATAGTTATCAATAAATTAGATTCTATGGTCTGGACCATTTTGGCGGCCAATGACACCCCTTAACATTAAACTCTACTTAATATCTGGGTTAGTTCTTATTTTACGAATTTAGGAGATCGATATGTTATGGATTGAGTGGATTTGTGACTCAAGCATAGCATCCTCTATCGTCTTACTAGAATGGTTTGATCAACAAACAAATTTTTGCCCTTAATTACATGGATATAATTATTATGTCATATGACGAAGTAACTTTAAAGCTTTGGAGGAACTTAATCTTCGTACGAATAATTTTTACTTCTTTCATCATTCTTGTTGCAATGATTGATTTATTTAAAGGAGCTCAAACAGGTTCAAGGTCGTGACGTTTTTTCTTTTTTACCCAACCGCTTTGCTCTTGTGGAGGTATTCAACTTTTTAGGGAAGTTGTGTTTCAGTTGGTTATCCCATGGCCACCTTCGAAAAATCTATGGTATCATTGGAGATATTTTGTTAAGTAAAAGGTTTATTGGGTTCGAGTCTCGGCTAATTGCCTATTCCAGTTGGTGGTCTCATTGGCCAAAAGAGTCTGCCGGAAGTAATACTTGTGAGATACACAATGATGATTAACAAATAACACCTCGATTTTCAGGAATATACTCATCAATTCACACATTTTTGTGAATATCTCCTTTTATTTTACTAAGTTGATGTAACATATACACTACTAGAAAAAAATGTCATTAGCAACAATTATTTTAACAACAATAGAGAAATCGTTGCTAAATTGTGCCTTTAGCATCTACTTTTAGCAACAAAATTGTTAAAAAGTTACAATTTTCTTAGCAACAAAAAAATTAGTTGGTATTTTTACAAATGACCACAAATATTATGTTGCAATTTAGCAACGTAAGCAAATTTGGTGCACTCTAAAATTAGCACGGTCGAATTACACTATACCAATTGATGCTAATTTAACCGGTGTTAATTTGAGAATGCAACGAAATTGTTAGTTGGTTGCTTAATTAGCAATATTATTTATGGCCATTTGTAGATTCATACAATTAATTTTTTTGGTGCTTAACAAAATTTGAAACTTTGTTATCAATTTCTTTGCTAAAAATTAGATGGTAAATGCATTAATTTAGAACTGATTTCTCTATTGTTGTTATTAATATAAATTGTTTGTAATGGAATTTTTTTCTACTAGTGATAGTAATGGGCTTAAGTTCTTGGGATTTCTAGTTTTTGCTTAATGTGAACACTTTAGTTATTTTAGAGATTGCTAATGAATCAAGCCAACTAATGGCCCAATCTAAAAGAAAAAGTTTTGATGTCATGGTTCAATGTCTAGAATATTAGTGTTGTAATAGTATAGAATATAGTTTAAAAGGGTTGTTGTATTCTAGTTCAACTTAAGGAGGTTAACTCATGTATTAGATATATGTGTGTCCCTAAACTGAACAGATCTTTGTAGGCCTGCTAAGGGTGATAGCTAACTTTGTATAAATACGTATTGATATAGAGAAACATGACTATGATTACTTATGGTATTTGGGAATTCTACACAATAGTATTAAGAAGATAATGAAAAACTAAACTTTGATTTCTATTAATCTGCTAAAGTGATTACATATTACTAACTATGAGATATAATTGTAATGATAGATGAGATTTGTGTGTTATCAATTGTGTGTTGTCTCTCATAATGTCGTTGGGTTCCTTTTCTTAGGACAAGGATAAACCCTAACAGGCTTACAAAACGCGTTTAAAGTAATAATATTCTTTTCCTATAATATCTCATCTCATATCTCTTAATCGCGCTATTATCTATTTTGTACTAACAGGTACTTAACTATCTGAACGTACTTAACACTTTGTAACTGTCAGTCTAACTATAACTATCGGGTACTAAGTATATACCTTAAGGTTACTAGTCAGAAATGTATAATCTCCCAACATACCTCCCCTAAACATGATTGTTGAACTTGTTTAACTTCATGTTTCTTCAGGTTAATCTTCTTAAGTTCTTGAAGGATGTATCCAAACACTTTAACACATCTTGATCTTATCTTTAAACACTTTCCATCTTTATCAACATCTTTAGCTTTCCATCTTTATCAGCAACATGTCTTTGCAGCAACACAGCAACATCTTTTCAGCAACAATCCAACTAAGTTGGCTTTATAGTTTTTGGCAAACTACTAGCCATAAACGGATTTGTTTTTCCTTTACCAGTAGCCGTTTGCTCTGGGATAGTTAACTCTTTATTGCAAAATACTGGTGAGTTGATTACCATATTAGTTTTTGGTAAACTGTCAACCATCAACGGAATTGATTTGTCTTTACCAAATACCGTTTGCTTTTGGACTAGCCAATGCTTCATTGCCATAACATGGTGCATTGATAAACCATATAGTTTTGGAACACTAGCAGCTATCAACGTATTTCGAGTAGTCTTTACAATAATTGTTTGATCTTGTGAACTAGCCGAACTCTATAACCATGAAGCAAGGTGAGTTGAGAACCCTATAATTTTTAGTAAATTGTCAACCATAAAAGGATTTGAGAAGTCTTTACCACAAGTCGTTTTGCCTTATGGACTAAGCCAGTTCTTATCTATTAAGCGGTGAACTGATGACCATTTGTTATGATTATGGTGGTTAGCCAAAACTCAATCCCCACTTCTCATTTCAAGTTACAGATCAATTATATCAATCTGTTGCTTAAATGAATTTGATCAAATTAGGGCAGTAGTTATTTCTCTTTCAACTTCAAATCAGATTCAAGCATACTTTGCAAATAAATCTTTGGAAAAGAGATATCTTCTTTTCAACTAAACATTGGATGGACTGTATCATCTTTAAGTTCTAGTATGTTAACTCTACCAACCTTCTATAAATTCTCCAAGTGACAACTCCCAATCTTGTTGTTCATCATAGAAATCACTTTGATCATTTTCTTTTTGTGAGTTTCAATCAGTATCTTCAAAAAAAAAAAAAAATTTCTCCTCAAAGAATTAACTCAATTCCTTATAATGTAATTTCTGAGTAATAGCCTCCAATAACCTAGTCATACAAGTGAAACATATCTTGTCTATCAAAATATATGTAGTACCTTCCAATAGACAGTTGAATGCTCTGAAGTTCACCATTTGCTATGTAGATACAAGATAGTCCCATCTGGGTGATGATGACTTGTTCATTCCCCCTAGCTAATGACAGATTTTCTCTCATTTTTCACTATCTATGGTAACCTTCAAAATGTAACATTTCAGTCAATTTATAATGCTCACGTATCTATCAACTTCTTGATTATGGTTTTTCCTTTCCTAGCCAAGATCTTCTGTTAGCCTCAAAATATATTGAGTCGAACAATGGAAGTTCGTTCATAAGGATATAGTCTCGGTCACTAAATTTATATCGTTTTGTATTAGGCATAGACGGGTAAACGGTCTTAAATGTATTAAACTGGTTACGTGTAATCGGGCGAAAGCCCATAAGTATATCCCGAGTCCGGCCCGTAGAATTAGAAATACCAAGGCATGAAAGCCCTTTGGTTATGAAGTATAAATACCCCTCTCCAAGTATGGAGAGGGGGTTTGATTCTTGTTAATTCTCATTTGTAATTTTGCAAGTAATCATCATCTACTTTCTCTCTCTAACTTCTCTCTAAAAATACTTCAATTTCTTCTATCTTTATTTCTTGTTTTCATATTTATGAAGTGAAATGTGAATAGTGAGGTGACGACTATTTGGTATCATCGTCCACGGTGGGTTTAGTGGTTTTTGTTGTGGGGGTAATTTATTTTTGAGCATTTTAGGATTGGCTAATTTTCTTTTTGGTTGGAAAGTTTGGTTTTTGTTGGGCGTATGATCTCATTCGTTTTTTATTCATTAATGTCTACTAAGTTCAAAATGGTTTAGTGCTCAACATTGATTTGGTGTCTCTTTATTTCAAAAATGTCCCATCGTTTTTCACAAGGGAAAGGTGCATTTTTAGTTTGAAAAAAAAAAGATGTCAACATGTTTTAGTTAAGTGTTTCACTTACTTGCTATTCCATGTTGGAGCCTAAACGAGTGGCAATTCATAGAGATCGGAACGAGTAACAAATCCAAACGACCATCCGACACGAGGGCTAGTTAGCTGGGACCGAATACCAGTTTCTTCGTGCAAGGATATTATCCGAAAGATTCGTGGTTTTTCAGTTTGGATTCGACGGAGACGTCGTAAACTTTTAATTTTACTAACTACTAACACTTAAAGATATTAATATGTATACATATACATATAAATACGTACACACATAGAATTATACCATCATTTTCATTGTCACTAAAATGTGACCAAATTGAAATGCCCATAACAACCATAAACTCAATCACAATGAGACGATTACGCTCCATGGATTGGTAGCCAAACTCACATAAGATCACATAAACACATAATTATCAGAGCACACAATGATGTTCAAATCAATACTAACGGTTTGACTAACCTGCTCAAAGCACAGTTGTCACACCTTTTGATCTAAAAAAGACACAATTTCGGTTTTTCGGGTTTCGAGTTTCGTCGTCCGCGGACATTATAACTACACTTATTTGAATCGTGATTCTTAGACGATAATCGTAATGTGCTTAGTTTTCGCTTAATCATTCCGAAATGAAAATACAAGATTAAAACCCTAAATAACGTTTCTAAGGTTGAAGATGAAGTAAACTTTTACATGCATACGTAAATGTCTAATTTCATGCATACGGTTCAAGTTCATTTCAGAAGGTTCAATTTCTATTTTGAAATGGTTCATTAAAAGTGGGTTCAAGTTAATTTTGAAAGGTTCATGATAAAAGTTCAAATTATCCTTTTAATATTTAAGATAATTTTAAGTACTTCTCATCATTAGTCCCTCATAACAAAGCAATTTCACCGTTATTCCTTTCTTACCAACGTGTTGTATCGTTAGTCCTTGTTTGTACAAACCTTTAACAAAAGTTAATTAAGACAACAAGAACCTTCCAAGTCTTCATAATTTCATTGTAAGTCCTCCGTTAACTCATTAAACAAACAAAGTACTTTTATAACAACACCAATTCACAAAATTAAAACCATAACAACATCACTTTGCCTACTTAAGATCCTACAAATCATTTACACTTCACATCACGGATAAAATGGAAACGAAAGATACATTATCTTCGTGTTCGAATTCGGACGAACAACAAATGCAACGAATACAAGACAAAGCAAAAAAGAGTTGCATGGTATTTTTTCGAATACTTCATTCACACCTCAAGCTTCTTTCAAACAACGACTTAAAAGGAACTCGAACCGAGTGTGGATTCAAACGGGCATTTGCAAAACTCTTTCGTCAAGATGTTCAGATTTTCACGGGCACAATGTTCCTAAACATGGATCAACTAGAAAAGCAACTTGACAAAGATGAATTTCAAGAAATTGGATCCATGGCTGCTTTTAGAGTACTAGAGACACACTGTCAAAAGTTCATCAAGTCATGCATTTCTCTGTATGATGAAGATGGTATAATGACACGCAAGTACTTTCTAGAATACACTCAACTCGAGGTTCAACAATTCCGTGATACACTAATCCAACACATGGAATCTGTTAAGAAGTCGATTGATAAAAGAGCACTGCATAAAAGAGAGTATGATAGTAGGGTGAATGAAAAACAGATGCAGACAAAAGAGAGAAAGGTTGATACAAGTAAAGCATTGGATGCTAGTTTGGTTGACACAAAAAGCAGTGGGACAGAATCAAGAGAGCAGGATACAAGCAGCGGTTCGATGAATGATGCAGATATCAAACCCGTATATGACGAAGAGCCAATGGCTGAGGTACAATTGACTACGAAATGTAATGTATTTGCTACATGACAACAACATACTGAGCAACCTAAATTCAATAATGAAGGAGAGGTTGACCAGAATATTGAACAATGTCATGACAAACGTCCTTTTCCTGCTAAATTAACTGATAACCAAATAACTGAACTCTCATATCAATCTCTCGAATCAGAAAATATTTGTCTCACAATTTCAAAAAGATTTTTTAAGAATGGAAGCACATTGTGTTAATCTTGAACTTAAATATCAAAATTAAGCTTTAAAAGAAGGGCAACATGGTCAATTTTTGAAAGTAAAAAGTAATGAAGCCAAGGTTAAACATGACATAGATGTAATTGAAACAATAAACATCGAATTGGAACATAAAGTGGCTAAATTACTTAAGGAAAATGAGACTTTGAAAAAGCATTACAAAGAACTGTCTGATTATATCAAGACAACGAGAGCTAAGACTATAGAACACACAACTTCTTTGATTGCTCAAAATGTTGAGTTCAAAGCTCAACTTCAGGAAAAAGGGTTTGCAATTGCAGCATTGAAAAATGAATTATGAAAGTCAAAAGGAAATAATGTGGATACTAAGTTTGCAAAACCATCAAACTTGGGGAAACCGGTTTTACAATCCCTAAGAAACCAATCAGTTGTTAGACAACCGACTGCGTTTAGTCTGAACGACCTAGAATTTCAAAATCACGGTTTGCCTCCCAAGTTGATGTGAATAACGATTTGTCAAAACTAGTCACTGCACATTATTTGCCTAAGGAAAGAGCATCTGCGTTTGCAAAACCTCATCACGTGATTGCATCTAGCGAATCTAGGAATAGTTCAAAGAGCATGCCAAGATTTAGTTCAAACAACATGGTTTATAATCACTATCTAGAGGAAGCTAAGAAAAAGACACAAGAAAGAGGTAGGAATTCAAGACCTAGTGTGATGCCTCCTGCTAAATCACAAAGCATAACTAATGATAGCAAACCAAAACCTAGGATCAATAACCAAAGGTCTAGGAATTGGCCTGCATCTAAGAGTAGTTGCGAAACGACAAAGACTGTGCCCATAGCAGAACACTCTAAGAATTCTAGAATTTTTTCTGACTCCAAACATTTTGTTTGCTCGACAAGTCAGAATGTGTCTTTAATGCCAATCATGATGCTTGTGTAAAAAAAATTCCTGAATAAAGTCAACTCACGTGCTATGGTACCATCTAATAAGACAACAACAAGATACAAACCCGTAGAGCAAATAAGTATTGCAAAGAAACCAGACAGACAAATCCTTACAAGACATAGGTTTTCAATCAAAAAGACTTCCACTGTGCATGAGAAAACAAAGACTCCTAGATCTTGTCTTAGGTGGAAATCAACGGGTAGAATTTTTAAGATTGTTGGTCATAGATGGGTTCCAACTGGAAAGATATTCACCTCTAACACAACCAAGGTTGACAGTAAACCCCTATATGGTTCCAATACAACTATCACTAACCCTCATGAATGCAAACAAACTCTTGATTTAAGTGCAGGTACATATATCAATGTTCAGAAGGAACAAACTCTTAATTTGAGTGCACTTACTCCTATCGATAGAGAAACAATCAAGGCATTGATAATAGGAAATAAGATAGTTGGGAGACCATTTTACCATGGGATAACTTTGCAAAAGGTAATAGAGATATCCGCGAGACCAAAGTTCCAGGGGATTCGAAGTTTACTTACTTCTTGATTTTTATTTTATTTTAATCTTTGTATATAAAAATATAAAACCTATAAAACCAAATACAAAAATATAAAATTTCAAAAAGAAAATACAAAATCAGAAAATCAAAAATTCCAAAAAGAATCTTCTCGACGTGTCTCTTGGAATCGATAACATTTACGTACCTAGAAATGTCGATTAACATTGACACGGGTGTGTAAATGAAGTTCAAGCAAGAGTTTCAAAAGTTTCAAAACATGTCATTTCTAATTTTCTTTATGACTTACAGTTACTTCAGACTTAATGACAATGGCTTATATGCAAATCCTTACTTAACTCAGACTTCAAATAAAAGAAAGTCTATCTATCAAGATAACTTATCCTATCAACGAGAAAATCAATTTTCTCAGGTTTTGGGCTACTTTACAAATCATTCAATGGTTTGAGCTCATGACAATGGCTTATATATGAAAAACCATATGTTAGAAGCATTATAAAGCCAACGTAGTTTTTCAAATGCTGAACATAATTTTTTAAAAATTTCTCAATGACAATTCAAAATCTTTTAAAATTGTGTGTTCAACACTCCATCCCTCACAAAGTTTCAAAGACGACAATCTTACAATTGGTTCTATTTTTAAGGGGAGTTTTTCAAAAATCAAAGCTTTAATGATTTTGGATACATCATCTCATGACAATTCTTATGTATTCAAAACATTATAAAAAGTCTTAATAACAAACCAGTAATAATAATGACATCTCAATAGAATGTTTGTTATAAGATGATCTAGTGTCTGAGCATAATTTTTCAAGAATTCTTCAATGACAATTCACAATCTTTCAAAATTGTGTGCTCAACACTGTATGAACCTCAATTTTATATTTAATTTACAACTTGGTATCATTTTTTTGGTGTCAAACATATGTAAAATTAAGGGGGAACCAGAAGAAAAAGTTTCACATAATTCATGTGGAAACACATCTATCCCCTTGAATTCTTCAAGACAAATTTGAATCACTCGGTATTTCAAAACTAAGTGACTTAGTGTTTAAAATAAGGGGAGAAATGTGATTAAAATGTGATCTAAATAAATAATAATTGATCTAAAGACTCAAAGTGCTTTATACTCTTACCCACAAGTGCGAAACACTTTTGATTATCGATGCACGTGCGAAGGGGGGGTTTTTTCAAATGACGAAACTTTCAAAGTGTCAAAAGTTTTCAAACACTTTGAATGATTTTCAATCAAGGTTTTATGGTTACGATCAAATACCCAACAACCTATTAATTTCATGACGATTCTGAAGTCATAAGGTGGTTAGGTTAGGTATTAGTCTTATGATCCAACCAGAACCGGAGGGATCTACCCAAGGACACTCCATAGTTACAAATAACAGTCCTTAGGTATGATTAGAGATGAATGAGAACGGGAATAATGCCGACTAAGACATGAGTTAACACTAGAACAATCACAACAAGGTGTTAGTAATGACGTCTTGGTAAGCATTGAAGGGGTTGAAGAATTTGTGCAGGAAAGGATTAAAAAGCGACAAAAAGAAAGCAAAAACAGTAAAAACACCGACAAGAAACGAAAGAGTCAGAAAAAAGAGCAAAGAAATAGCCAAGGATCAAAGCCGGATCAGCCTATTCAGCAATGAAAGAAGCCAAGTGAAGTGCCGAAGGACAATATTTTGACAAGTTTCAAGTTCAAAGCTCATTTGAGTTTTAAAGTTCAAGGACTTAATTTGCCAAATGTAGAAAGTTGTTTTGTAAAGAGGAAAAAGAAGAAATACAAACACAAGGGCTGAAAGTGCAATTTGTGAAACTTCTTTTACACTACAAAAGAGAACAATCAAACGCAGGGACTACTATTGCCATATCTTCAAAGTTTCAAACAGAAAAAAACGCGGTTTCTAACAACTCTAACAAACCTAACGATTTTTCCCGCCCTTTTTCATAACAAACCCAATCACCAAAAATCCACACCCCCGCTCCTTTATAACACTTGAATTCGTTCACAAACCACCTCCACATCATATCAACCACGTGTCATCTATTAATTGGATAGAACCCCCCATCCTCACAAAAACTCAATCAAAACGGCTAGGAATTATCGAAATTGATTTTTTCACCCAACAAAGGGGGCCAAGATGTGATGGAAGTTTCGAGAATTCTACTCTTCCCCTCTTCAATTCTCTATAAATAAGACTGTTATGGCTCATTTTTCAGTGGTTGTTTTTGTTTTCAATTTTCAGCTTGTATTTTCTCTCAATTTTAAGCAATTCACTTTCATTTTTTAGCAAACAGCTTATAGCAATGTACTTTTTTCTTTATCTTTGTACTTCATAATTTTAGTAATATCAATTCAGTTTACAAGTTCCTTTAAGTTTTGTTTTCAATTCTAAGTCGATTTCACTCATTAAGCTTTCAATAAGTCCTTTTGAGTTATTACTGTTCATTTAAGCTCATTTCGTCAAACTTTTTTTCTTAAGCAATTCATTTACTCACTTTAATCAATTTGAATCAAAAGCATGATAACTTGAGTTGTTTTGAGTTCAATTTGGAAGTACAAGGAGTAATAAGCTGTCAAGAGCTTATTGAGTTTGATGCTTAAGGTTTAGAGGCAAGGTGCCACTTAGGTTCAAGCTTTTTAAGTCACTCACTCTACAAGAGTGACTTTGGTTCTGAGACTACAAAACTCTCAGGTTACATTTCTCATATTTCAATTTAGCTTAAAATCAGTTGCTTATTTCTATTCAATTTTGTTAAATTCTTTTCAAACATGTTTGTTTAGGTTTAATCTCTAGCTGTTTTCAGTTTTCATTGGATTAAATTTGTGTAAGCTTAGTTTCTCTTTTAAAACTGAAATATTAGTGTATTAAGCTAGTAGAGAAACTAGCTTAATCTCATTAATAAGCTGTTACTTTTAGTGTTAAAATAGTTTAAGTAGGTCAATATAAGTAGAAGTAGATAAAAAGTTTAAGCTGTTTTAGCTTTTAGATAGATTTTGAGTGCACTTAGTTTTGACAGCTTTCCATAAAGGAGTGTTTGGATCTAGGTATTTTTGACTTTTAAAGTCAATGTATACTTGTCAAATCCTTTTACACAGCTGAGGTAAGCCATAATATCAAGAGATAAACAAGTTTTAAGGCTTAGTTTTAAGAAATTTAAATTTTAGAGTGTAAACACCTTGCATTTACACCAGGGCATTTTTCAGTTAGAGTAACTATAAAATTTAGGAGTTAATAAGCATTTAGAGATTATACATAGATAATTCAGTTTTAGACATGATAAGTAAGTAAGATTTTAGAGTTTTCATTTTAAAGTTTAGCCTACATTGAATCCTAAAGCCAAGTATATCAGCAACATTACATAGCAGCAGTTTGAATTTTAGCATTAATTCATTTTGAAATTTTAATTTCTAGTTTGAATTGGTAAAAACCTTTTATCTAGGTTGATTCAAGGTAAGTAGGGTAGTTTATGGTTAGAATTTCAGCATTAGAGATTTAGAAATAAGCAGTTTAGCTTAATAGAAAAAGCTTATTTCAGTTATAAGCTAAGCTTGCACTTTTTCATTTCATTTTTCTTGTTAAATTTGCTAAAGCCTAGCTAATGTTTGTTTAGATAACTCTAGTATACATCTTAAGCTACATATAGTTTCTTTTAGTTTCAAATTTCATCCATTAATAAGCTAGTTATAAGCAAAACTTGAAAAAGCTCCTAAACATCAAGTTTCTGTAATCAGTTCTTAATTTCTTATTTTTTAGCTTATATAGTTGTTAAAAGTAGCAAGTGCTTTCATTAAAGTTGTTTAGAATAAGCCCATCTATAACTTTGTAGTTTTGAGTTTAAGCTCATTTTCACTTTTTCAATAAGCCAAAATAAGCTAGAATCGTAGGGTTAGTTTTGTTAATTCTTGATAGTTGAAGGGTACCCGTTTGCACTATAGTGTAAATTTACAAAAGTTAGCCCGCCTACCCTTTTCTTTCCTTTCTTACACTATCTACCCTGTTCTTTCTAGAATAATAAATAGATTTAATATTTTTAGTAATTAGTTTTATTAAATTAGGGTTTATATTTTAATTGATCAAATTAGGTTGCAATTAGGACATAAAAATTAGGGCTTTTGTTTTCATTAAATTTCTGCACTAGTTTAGTTTCTAAAAACCATTTTTCTATATTTTTCCAGTTTAATTTGTATTTTCTAGGAATAAAAATAGAATTTAGTTAATTCCTATTTCTTAGAAAAATCATAAAAAATAGAAAAATAGTTGAAAAATTAAAATTCTTTTTGCAAAAATTTTCTTTTTAAATCTAGTATTTTTGAAAAATAAAAGTAAAATTTTAGTGATAATTTTTAGAAAAAGTTTATTTTTGTTTTAATTATTAATTTAGAAAAGTTCATATAAAAATGCTAAAAATAGATAAAAAATTCCAATTCTTTTTCCTAAAATTTTCTTTTTAAATTTGTGATTTTTAGGTATAAAATTTGTTAAAAGTCGTGCCTTAGATTTTAAATTTCAGTTTTAGCTCGCGTTTTTACGTTTTGTGCATTTAAATTTCGAGCTAGTTAATTGTTCTTAATTCGTGCTATTATATTTTGTAGTGTAATCAATAATTCAAAAATCCTTTATCATTCTTAACTCGAATCCGAATTATTCCCAAATTCTCAATTCACGACTTCGTTGGGATACGACCCGAGAAGAAATACTTCCCGGTTAAAAATATACATATTGTGTTTTCTTTAGTGAGATTTTTATCCTTTTATTTCTCTTGATTGAGAAGTAATTTGGAAAGAATTTTCACGGGATTAATACTATACGTATATAAATTTGTTTGCTTTTGCTACACACATCAAATTTTGGCGCCGTTGCCGGGGAAGTCGTGAACGATTTTTGAGGATATTCGTTGAAGTAAAGTCGAGAAGATCCTTTCCACCGGGAAAGTTATTTCTAGTATATAAATCAAAAACACAAAAAATTTCAAAAATATAAAAAGTACAAAAATATATTTTATTTTCTTTCTATTATAAATAAAAATAATAAAAAATAAATCCAAAATATAAAAACATTTCCTTTAAAAAAGAAAAAAAAAATCAACAATAATATAATACTCTTAAATGAGTATTATCATAATATCATCGCAACAAAAGATCAAAACACTCCCATTTTTGACACTCGCCAGGTACGGCTCACCTCTAGTTGGCTTATTCATTAAAGAGAGTAGGCAGGCCGGGTCTTCGGATCGCCTCAAGGGACAAAGGGTTATTCTAAAAGAGCCTCGCTCTTTCCCTTTTCTCCGCTCTTTTTGTGAGTTAGTTGGTTAGAGAGCTACCGTGACGTGAGTAGATCTTTTGGTTGAGTTCTTTCTCGATTATTTTTCCATTCTTAGAATTTTAGGCCCTTAATAAGTAAAAAATTATAAAAATTGAAAAATTATAAAATCCAAAAATATTCTTCGTTATCTCTTATTATCCATTATATTTCTTCTCTTCATCCCTCTAAATTTTGATTCTTTTTATGTCGACTACGGGTTTTATCATTGTTTTCAATGCGGAAGGACAACGAATTCCCGCATTGCCGTGTTCGACTTGTGCGAAGGTGTGTGGTAGTTCAAACCTTGTAATGGAGATTGCCTTCAATTGTTAGTACTTATTCAAGTGCTAACATTATTCTCCTATTCTTTATAACACCTCCACATGTTCGGATTATTCCTGGTTCCTTGATGGTGAGGGTAATACACCACATGGATTTCAAGATTAATCAGTGCGTTGCTTTGGTTTGTATTGCCGTGGTTCTACGAAGACTATTGTTGTACTCAATTGTGCGTGCGAAAACGGTTATCCCATTTTTGGAGACATGTGGTGGGTATCATTGGATCACGAACTGTTTCAATCTACAAATGATGAATCTTGTTAAAAGAAAAGTTGAAAGCACCAAAGCAATAAAGGATCAAGAATTTCTTGATACTTTAAGATCTTTGTGGATAGTCGTGATAAAAAGCAAAGAGAAACAGAGAGAGAGCGAATTGCTTAAATGAAAAAGATAGCCGAGGAGAGGAAGGTTAGATGTCCGAAAGTAAAAAGATGAATGTTTAAAAATTCAAATATTCTCTTTCTAAAGCTTCTCTCGCTCCGAGGCGATCTCGCATTGATCCATCATTAAAAGGATTTAAAGTGTTTTGTAAGACAATTTCTTTAGGAGAAATGCAAAGAATTCCCGAGGAATCCGTTAGTTCTCTAAAAATGGGGGATGAGCATCTTAACACACAAAAAGATTCACAGGAATCTAGTGTTAAGTATCCTATCCCAACCCCAAGAGAGCTGGACGTTATTCCTGATGATTATTACAATGAGGACTATCAAAAACGTTTTGATGAATTGGTGAAAGATTTTTTAAGTCCTACTTCCATTTATGATAACATTTCCATTGGATATTTGGGGACAATTGAAATTAAAGAAATTGATACTCCTATTACCGATATTCCTTATAGGAAGAGAACATAGGATATTCTCTATGATGGTTCAAAGGTAATGGGGAGGACTATCTTCCTTAATGAGGAATTTAAAAGGATAAATCGTTTTACCCAGAGAAAATAATTGACAAATCTTTAAGTGATTCTTTTGTTTTCAAGAAGAATGTTTGTCAAACCAATTCGATTACACTGATTGTCCCGATTTTAGTAAACCGTTAACCCTTTAAAATTGGGAGAAGTGCATGTTTGACACATCAAAAAGATTCATTCGATCTAGTGTTCGAAGATTCCTTCTCAATCCCAAGAGAGTCTAACGATCTTTCTAATGCGTGTAATTTGATGTTTTTCAAAAAAGAGTTAATAATTGAAAAGGATTTCAAAATTCCGAAAAACCAATGCGATTTGCCCATTTAAGGATTCTTTTTAAATGGTGGTATGAGCAAATCATCACTATTCTTCACCGGAGTCAGACGAAATAAAACGTCTTGTGTTGAGATTCTTAAATCTATTCCCAAAGTAGAGTCGAACGATGCAAAGGAATGTGAGATTTCTATAAAGGGGAAATTTAATGGAATCTAATTCAAGGGTTTTGAAATATGCTTTTTGAACAAAAAACGAAAGAATTCTCAAGATTATGATGATGTCAAGTTCGAAAGTGGAAAATAAATTTGATACATTTAAATGTTTTTCAAATCCATTTTCTGAACTCGATGAGGAAATCATTACTGTGGAGAAAGATGTCTTTCAAAATGAGGTTATTTCAAATCAAGAGAAAATTAATGATACTTGTGACACGGAGGGAGATTTAAAGTTTTTCGATGATTTGCTTAATGAAAACCTTCTCCCTCCGGATGTTTCTAATGTTGAAAATAATTTTCAAGATAATAAGGAGGAGATTGATATATCTTGTGATATGATTCCTCCGGGAATTGGTACCGATGATGACTCGGAAGGGGACGTTCCTCCTTTTGAGGAACCACTTGACGATGTTCTCTTTCCCCTTCCCAAGGTCGATATTTTACCATTCAAGGTTGAGCCCGTAGAGGTCATGTTTAATTACTCACATACTTATGGGGAAAATATTTCACAAGTTGAAAGGAAATTTCTTTCCATGGTCGATTCCAATCGTTGACTTTTAGGGTCTGGCTTGACTTATAAGAATGACCATCTAAAGCCCGTATTCACAACTCAGACCCTAAAGCAATTCTATGTGAAACGACATTCCTGACAACTTTTCAGTTTTGCCCGAGACCTGGAAACGAGCCGAAAAGGGCTAAAACAGCATCGCAAATATTTTTCGAACAATATACAACGCGGACACACAGTATTTATTTAATTATCAGTGTTTATTTAATAAAAATATTAAATAAATTAGTCATCATTTTTAATTAAAAGCGTTGTGGATAACGCGAATACTCGAGTTGAAATCCAATTTTCTTCGGACAAGGCGAAACGGTTCCACAAACTTGCATAACAAATATTTAAAAAATTTTAAAAAATTAATTTAACATTATCAATAAAACTCCTAATAACTCCCTCACCGCTCCACCACACATGCACTCTCACGCTGTTAACACAACACAATTTCGTTCCTAAACCCACTATTATCCTCACTTATCACTAATACAAACCTCACCCTACCCCCCCCCCCCCCCACCATACACCTCCCCCACCTCGCTATTAACTTAGAAACGTTTTTAGTATTAAGAGACGAAGTATGTAGGTGTGAATCCTGATAGAGACGTAATAGTGTGGATTAGTTGCAGCTTATTAGAACTTTTGTGGTTAAGTATGCATCTCGCGGTTTCGAGCGTTATATCTCAGTATTATTATGAGGTGTCGCACGCGTTTTGAAAAGGATATGATCTTATTGTATTTCTGTTAGTCTCTCAGTCCGTCGTCTTGTTCGCGGTAGGTGTGAGTTGTTAGAATGGTTGGGAGTGGCGGTTCGAGGTGGGGGTTGGAGCGGGTGTTGTGTAGTTGTTGGAGTTGTGTGGGGGGGCGGGGAGGGGTTGCGGAAAGAAGGATAGGAAGGAGGTTGCGTGGGGTGGCGATGCTGTTGGGTGTCTGAGGATGTCGTCGCGGAGGGTGTTCGTGGATCGTGTGAGGCCTTCTCACGGCGCTTTGGGACTATGAGCGATGCTGAGGCGGCGTGTGGGGTCGTGTGCGCGGGTTTGGGCGATGGCGCGATACGAAGGTGGGCGTGCACTATTTGAGCTCTGTAATCAGTAGTCGTGAGGGTGGAGGTGGATGTAAGCATCAGCTCATCTACAGACACACACTGTATCAGTTAGAGTAACCATGAACATCCACCCCGCTGCCTCCCGCACACAGAAACCACCACTCCTATCATCACTATCTCCACCGTCACCTTCTATCGATCGTCGTCATCACAGAGACACCAAAGGGTGTTTGTTCGTTACGTGGTTAACTAACACTTTGGATCATCGGGTGTTGTCGGCGGTTTTAAGTTAGCTTCACTACACAAATGGGGAGGTCATCGTTCGTATGGTTTATAACGCCGAAAAGGGTGCGTGGTTTTTTATTTGTATGGCCGAAACACTATAGCAGCAAGGGAGCGTTTGGTTGGTATAAAAACATCGCCAGTGAGGGTATTCTTGATGCGATGGCAACCGGGTATGGGTCATATCAGACCCATGGGGGTGCCGTGTGAGTTTGGTTACAGCCAACTAGGGATTGTGTGTATTAGTTTGACTAAGAGAGCCCACCAAGGCTCTCCTATAGGGCGGATTTGTTTGGTCGCAGCCTGAGTTTGTTGGTTGTGGGGTTTCCAATGGAGCAAAGCACTGTTTGGCTCGTGATGAGACACAGTTGGGGTGCGTATCGGGTTTTAGTATCTTATACCTTTAGTGCAGTTAGGGGTGCATTTGGGATATCGTTCGTGGAAAAATTAGGTCTCGTTAGGTTTAAAAGACGCACAAAACCTAAGGGTGCGTTGGTTTTTGATCTTGGCAGCCATAGGGGCGTCTTGTTTGTGGGTTAAACAGGCCCCGGGAGGGCTTTGGTGTTGTTTATGATCAACTAGGGGCGTGGTTTGATTTTCGGACTGGGCAAGGGTGGCAGGTCGGTATCGGAGTCAGACGCCCGATTAGGGCGGCGTTTGGATGTCGTGACAGCCTACAGGGGTGCGTTTGGCTTTCACACCCGCCAGCTAAGGCTGCGTTTGGCTTTGTACTTCATCTCAAATCGGAGGGTGCGTTTGTTTAACGAAACCACGCACAAGGGTCGTTGGGACTTAACAGCCCCACCCACAAGGGGGTGCGTTTGGTGTCATGTAAATTATGACAAAGGGGTGTTTGAACAGCGGGGCACAGCTAAAGGGTACGTTGGGCTTGGATAGGAAACAAACAGGGAGTGTGTTTGGGTTAGCGAAAACAATAAAAGGTACGTTTGTTGGTTCATGATAAAGGTGAGTAAATACAACTTAAGTTTAATAACATGGAAATGGATCTATATATTGGTGGGTTTAAAATGGTAATAAATGTTTATAATTTTATTATGTTCAGTTGATTAAATACATATGTTTATATATTTAAAACACTCGTGGGGGTTTGAATATTGATTTCATTGATTAAGATGGGAAAAAACGGTAGACTTTAAAAATCATGGAAAGAACGATTATAAATGGAAATGTCATGGGAAATTTATAGAAAGTTTTGATACATAGATAATGTTATGTACTAGAGTTTTCTATTATTTCAGAAAACCGATATAAAAAGGGACTATAATTATATTAATTAAATTGTATTATACTAGTAAAGGATGAAGCGAACGAAAAATATCCTTTTACAATGAGACGAACTATTTTTGGATCACGACCCGTCGAAGAACGAAAGATAATTTATAAATTGTTATTTTATATTTTATAATGGTTACAAATTTACCAAACATGGTTTGTTGTTCATAAATAAAATAATTAAGACATGGGGTACTTTATTCAAGTCTTTTTAGTAGGGTCAAACTAACTAGTTTAAATAATTACTCACAATTATGTGATATCATTACTGCAAGGTATTATATACTTTTCATTAAATTTAGATTGACTGTCTTTGTTAATAATTCCGGTTGGATTATATAAGGTTATTTTTCATATGTTATATATAAAGAATATATATTACACTCTTTGCATATTCTTTAAATTTTTTATTTAACCAACCACCAAACCATACAACATTAAATCTGAAAAAAATTTTCTTTTATTCAAGTGACGTGTTGAGGTGGACTATCCATCAGGAGCCAAACTTCATTATCCCTAGGCTAGTGGGACTGAGCCGTTAAGAGTAGCTGCGACTTCTTGATCGAGGCTTCGTTTTCCGTTAGTAATTGTGCATATTAGTTGCCTACTGTCGAACGGTCTGCAACATCAAGGGTGATGTCATAGCCCACGTTTTACATGTTTTACATTTATTTTGGGGTGAGAACATGCTTGTTACAAAATTAAATTACGTGTTTGACCTTAAACTCGTTACGTGCTCATTTTCAAACTTGCGCATACATGTTTACAAACGCATTTACATGGTTGATACTGTTTGGTTTACATTTCACATTTAAATATCTCGCGATGGGTAGGAGATGGCATACAATACTTGGTCTTACTTCTGAACGTAAACGCATATATCACTTTTATGATTACGATTAGCTTAAGCTGGATTGGGAACTATGTACAAACGGTACCTGCCACGGGTGTTCTTGGTTTACTTACTCATTTAAATATCTCGCGAGGAGATACAATACTTGGTTTACTTTTGAACGTAAACGCATACTATACTTTTGAAAGGATTACGTATCTGCTTAAGTTTAAACTGATGACAACACGACACTACCGGCCGGTTGTTCTAGGAGGGAACACCGGTAACAGGAGATATTTCCATTTTACTCCCCGGGAATTGGGTACATACAAGTCTACGTCACAGCGTCATGAACTGTAAATCACTTGGAGGGTGAGCGCGAATGTTATGAAATAGATCTATTCGGGTGTGGATCCCTGTTCGGGTGATTAGCGATCGCCGGTAACGAACATTATAGCGTGATGTCCACGCGGATGATATAAAATAGATCTATTCGGGATTGACAACCCCCGTTCGGGTGATTAGCTATCACTGGGAACGAACGTTATAACATGTCGGAGCACGTTGGGACTACAGGGCCCCCAAACAAATACATAAGAGTTCTTACATGAATTATTAGCTTCAGTTTCATGAGCTTAGAGTAATCGTAAACATAGTTTTATACTCACATGGATATTTACGTTGCCTTGAATAAAATGGCAATACATACTTGAAACATTTTTGGTGACATTAAATTGGTCATGCATTCTTTATAAATCTTTGGAATAAGATTGGTACTTTTGGTGACATTAAATTGGTCATGCATTCTTTATAAATCTTTGGGATAAGATTGGTACTTTTGGTGACATAAAATGTGTCGTGCATTCTTTATAAATCTTTGGGATTTTTACATGGTACTGTGATGATACAGTGGATTACATTCATATTTAAACTAATCTATGAACTCACCAACTTTAATGTTGACACTTTTAAGCATGTTTTTCTCAGGTGAATTAGATGCTTGGACTATTTGATGTGCATTGGAGTCTTTACATTCAAGTTTTTCATGGTGATGCAATTATGGGACAAACTATTATTTTGAATTTCAGAAAAGCAACGAGATTGTTTTACAAACGACACATTTAGAGGTCGTTCTCTTGTATCTAGCGCTGTGTATTATGAAGTAGCACCCCAAGTGGTATTCCGCTGCGTTGTCATATTTTTGGGGGTGTTACAGTTAACCCCAAATTACGAGTACAATGTAATACTTCAAAATCCAGAAGAAGACGGTGAAGCCATGAATCCAGCAAAAGTTGTGTTCCTTTTGGACTTTTTAACATGTAATCAATGTGATCTATCACTTGTGATATTATACTGGGAAGCGAGGGGTGGTGCTTATGTTTTGTACAGGACGGGTAGACGGGTTGGGGCGGATGGTATGTATTGTGGTTGTTTGGGTGTGTGGTTGGTAGGGGATGGAATGGAAGTGTTGAGGGGACTCTGATTTTAGATAAGAGTTATTAATATAAATATCAGAATATTTTTTAAGACTTGTGGGTTGTGCGGCGCAGAGAGTTCTCAGGGCGAGAGCGTGCGTCAAGACATTTGAGTTTATTCAATGGTCTCATCTTCTTCTTAGACATTGTGAGTTGAGTAATTGGGGCTCATAGAGTGCGCGTTAGACATTTATAGAGAGAGAGCGCGAGATGTGTCTCATCTATGCAGTGCGTAGAGCGAGTTGTAGTTATACAATGGGTCTCTTTTTATTTCTAAGACATATGTGAGTCACAATGATCTCATTCGTTCTCAACATTGTAAGTTAAACAATGGTCTCTAAGGACATTATTTTTCTTCATAAGCTTTATACTATATCGTATTACGCGAAGACTGTTATAATTTTTTTACATGGAATTATGTATGAATCAATGTATTTAACAAGTCTTTGTATGGGCGGGACTTGTATATGAGGATTGATATGATAATTGCTATGTTTAACAAAGCCGTTTACAACTCTGTTTACATGGATTATGTATAAATATAAGTATTACAAGTCCTTGTATGGCGGGACTTGTACAGAAGATTATATGATAATATGCTATGTTGACTGGTTCATCGGACTTTTACCTGGTTTACTCTATGCCAATGTACTCCATTAAACTATCTGAACTCTATATTGATCCTACCTCTCTCCCACCAGTAAAGAGCAGTATGATTCTCACTCACCTCTATCACTCTATAGTCGATCAGCCTCACAGCTGGATAAATCCACGCTCAATCACTCAGAGAACCAACGACTCGCTGTAGTTAGATAGGCTCAGGTAGTCAGAAGACTCGATCGGACGGGGTGTATCACAGGCATTTTTTACTCCACTTATTCAAAGACAGTTTTTGAAACACTTCTATAAGACAAAACAGCCTCGTCCCAACTAGAGGGGCACGACTTACATCGTTGCATTCATCCATATCCCAGCAAGAGATGGGTCAGATATCTGATAGCGTACATCAGTAATTGTATGGTGCAGGCGGGGGTTGTTTGAGGGGTATGAGAGAGTGATATGATGTATGGAGCAAGGGTTGGGGGGTTGTACATTAAAGGGTGTGCGAGTTGAGTTGTTTTGTGTTTGAAAATTAATATTATATAAGAGTATATATACACATTTAACACGAGTTATAGTGTATATAGGATGGTTATGTTTGTGTTGTGTTTGTGTAAAAGGAATATATGTGTATATAAGAAAGTGAGTTTAGTGTTAGTTTGAGTGTTGATGATTTGAAGAGAGAGAGAGGGAAAGGGAGAGTGGTCTTATTGTGAAGAGTGAGGTGTGAGTTATGGTTAGGGTATTATGGTGTGGGGTTGTGTAGTGGGTGGGGGGGGGGGAGTGTGTTGTGGGGGAATGATCTATATCTTTTGTGTTGAGCGTGAGAAGAGAGCGTGATGGATATATATCTATGTGGATAGTGTGATGTGGTTTGTTAGTTTTGGGTTTGGATGATCTATATCTATCTCTATTGGTTGGTTGATGTAGTTGGGGGGGGGGGGGGTGGTTGTGGTGATTGGTGGAGTTTTGTGAGGTTATTGTGAGTATTTATGGGTTGTATTTTGGGAGCGTTGTGCTTGGTCTCTATGACTGCGGAGTTGTCGATTGTATGGGCGTTAATCTTATCATAAGTTCAACAGAGGGGTATTTCTGGAAAACGTGTGTCCTACAGGCTCACCGAATCTAGCAGCAAGATGTCTACCAACTTCCACGACTTCGAAATGTCCTCATTCATCGGCATCACCATCACGCATTTAGTTATAGTACTAGAACGTTATGGTCGCATATTGTTGGGAACTGTCCTATACTCCAAAGATAATACTCCTACATCCAGGAGCGGTCCCCGACGAGACACACCTTTATCCAATAGGTCAAGCCAATCAACCCTTTAAAATCGCAGATACACACCCAACATACCCCTCCGAACGCACGCAAAACAACAGATAGTTTGGAAACTAATTCATGTTCGGCCACTATAGGAAGAACAATAGTCGCGATACACTCCTAGTACTAACGAGAAACTTCTGCTCAGCCAAGTAAGTTGGGCTACTTACATACATAAGCCACGTGACTTATATAACACGTAGCAAAAACATACGAAACATTTCCAGATAGTAAGAAAACGAGACTCCGTCCTCAGACATTTAGAAACTTATACGAACATACTCACGCGACTACACATTTTTCTTGAGGTTTTCCACTATAATGATACTTTCCCTAACCGCGTTTATACAACTTATACGATCTGTAAATGATATATTCGAGATAACACCATTTTGATGGATTAAATCTCCTGAACAAACTAGTCCCAAATTATTTTGTAGATTGAGAATGTAGAAACCCCCGAATTTTTTGCTGAATAACCGTTTATCAGCGTCATGTTACAAACGAAATGACTTCTTAAATCTTAAGCTATGTGAACGCTATCACCACTAAAGCGGACATACACTAAGATTTAAAGACTCTCGGACGAAGATTTCATTACTGAGGGGTAGGTATCTGTAACATCCCAATGTGAATTTTCTCGGTGTTATTTAGAAAACCATAATTTTATCCTCGATTGGACTTTTCGGGTCTGTACGCTAGGACATTAAACACCGGCGCCTGCAGAGCTAAATCACGTATTCACAGCACTCGCGACCTCTAGAGCAAATTCGATCTGTGAAATACACCTTCCAGACAATACGAATGTCATGAGGGTCACCGGGAAAGATGAGGCATAGTTTTAAGAGCGTGGTGTAACTGTATACTTTTCAGTTTTGCCCGATACCAGGAAAACGAGCCAAACAGGCTAAAGACAGCACAGGCAAACAATTAATAAAAACGAACAACAAACAACGCGGACACACAAAAATAAAAAAAATTTGTTTTGAGTTATTTAATTTATCAGAATTTATATTTTAGATAAAAATATTAAATAAATTATTCACATTTTAAATGAAAAGCGAGAGTGATTAACGCAAATGGCCACGAGCATAAATCCATTCTATTGCGGACGAGAAACGTAACCGGTTCAAAAAAACAATAACGATAATTTATTTCAATAGTTACTAAAACACACCTATTTATGAAATATATCAATTATAAATAATACTCATGTTTATCGGAAGAAAATGAGTATAAAAAACAATGGCGCGAGTTTGGCTTACTCGAATCATTTTGTAAATATCGTCCAACGAGTGAAAGTATATTCGATAAGGGGGACGAACTTCGTAAGTTTATCACAATGGAGTACCCCTCGCCAAAGCCACTTATTCACACATCAAATAACTAATACAAAGAAGTTCTACAAAATAGACAACCCTCAATTTAACCAACAATAAACAACACAAAAAAAAAAACCCTATAATCAATATTGTATATAAAGACTTTAATATAAATATAAGATAAATTTTATATATAAATTTTTATAAAAATCACTTTACACTATACATTTAAAAACACACAATCATCAACCGCCGTATCCAAATCTCTCAACTCATCCTGCCCTCTCATGTCCAAGCGCCAACTCCCACCGGGAGCCAGCTGGCCCCACTCGGTTTCCGGCCCCAGCGCCATAATAAACGAGGCGAAATCCAGAATACCGTGCCCGAGCCACGGAGGCCTATAAGCCGAAACAATCGTTTTCTCTCGGCGGACCTTTTTCCGGCCGACGTAATCCCAACAATATGATGAAAGCATAGCACCCCTACGGTTCCCAGGTATGGGATCATATCGCATCCCCACCTAAAACCACACAGTGACGCCAGACCACCACACCGCCACCGACGGCTAACCACAACGGAACCACAGTATGTAAACACGTTTAGCCGCCACGGCGCAGCCCTACCAGCCACCAACCACTAGCCATCAATATCATCACCAGCACCAATGCCACCTGACCTCTCACGTCTCACCAAAGATAGGTACGGTTGGCTTCTTGTAAGCACCGAAGGGTGCGCTTGATGAATATGGGTTCCTCAGCCACCCACCCACCGAACACCACATCGTCATCTCCACGTACCACCATCACGTCACCACTACCACCACCACCGCGACAGCCAAAAGGGATGCGTTGGTTGGTGGTGTAGCATGAAAGATTTCGTTCGGTTTTGGTAAGAACACCACAAGGGTGTTTTTGTTGGTTCATTTACACCGAAAGGGTGCATTGGGTTTTCACAACAGCCGGGGTGCGTTCGGTTTATTATCACCACAGCCGCACCCTCAAGGTGTCGGGCTGTGGCTGTTTTGTTAATGGTTTCGGTTGTTGTGGTCTTAGTTCTCGACTGAAAAACAGCCCACAAGGTGGTGTTTGTTTCGGGTTCAAAACAGCCGCGGAGGGCGTGTTTGTTTCGGGTTATTGATAGCAAGAAAAGGGTGCGTTTGGCTGTCTTAACAGCCTAGGGTGCGTCGGGTTCGGCTGTAGCCCAGGGGTGCGTTTGATTATGTCCCGAGGCACGCGCTAGGGTGCCTTTCGGTTTGTTTTTGCACACCGTTAAAGGTGCGGTTTGGGTTTTGATCTTGGCGCCATAGGGGCGTTTGTTTATGTAGTTAACAGGCCCCAGGAAGGGCAACTCTTGGTGTTGTTTAGAGTGATAACCGTAGGTGGCTGAGAGAGTGTAGAGGATTATCGTGCACCGCAAGGGTGCGGCTCCTGTAACGGGTTACCGCCGGGAGAGATTAGGGCATGTTTGGCTAGTGACAGCCTAACAATGGGTGCGAATTTGTTTTCACAACCCGCAGAAGGCAGGGCAGCGTTTGGCTTGAACTTACCATCAAAGAGGGAGCGTTTGTTTAATGAAACCAACGCACCAAGGTTGCTATTTGGCTTAACAGCCCACCCCACAAGGGTGCTGTTATTGGCAGTGTAAACATATGACCACAGGGGTGTTTTGTGACAGCGGGCCACAGCAAGGGTACGATTGGCTTGTGATAGGAACATCACAATGAGTGTGTTTGGGAGACGTTAGCGAAACAAAAAAAAGAGTTCCCGACAGTTCTGATCATGTATGAACACGGTGAATAAATACAACTAACAGGTTTAATAAACATAATCGAAAACGAGGATATATAAAATTAGTGGTTTAAACATGGTTAAATAAATGTACTATTTATTATATGCTCGATTGATATAAATCTAATGTTTATATATATCTAAAACACGTGGGGGTTTTGCAATAAATATTTCATACTGATTAATGGGACAAGACGTAACTTTATACGATATGGAAAACGATTTATAAATTGGAAATGTCATAGGCGAAATTATAGAAGTTTTATACTTAGTAATGTTCACTAAGTTTATATTATTTCAGAAACCGATAGAAAAGTACTATATTGAATAATAAATTCTGTAATATGACACGTAAACCAGAAAAAACAAACGACAAACTATACATTTAACAATGCGACGAACGATTTTAGACACGAACCCGGCGAAAGAAACGAAAGATAATATGTAAAAATAGATATGGGGTATATTTTATAATGGATATAAAACTTTACAAACATGGTTTTGTTGATTCATAAACATCTAAGGCATGGGTATAGGACTTTTATTCAAAGTCTTTTTAAGTAAGGTACAAACTAACTGGTTTAGAACTTATCTTTACGCACACACTTTATGATATAAAGGTTGGGATATACAGACAGTAGGTTTTACACAGCGAGCGCGAGAGGTATTATAGGTACTGTTTGCAGGAGATCGTTTGGAGTTGCTGTCGTTTGTTGGTTTATAGTAATGTCACGTAGTGAATATATAAGGTTTTAATTTTCATAGGTAATTATAAAAGAATATAATTACACACTTTGCGTATATTTTCAATGAGCGAGAGAGAGCGAGAGAGCGACCAAACACCAACTTACAACATTAGCGCGAGCTGAATCTTTATTCAAGCTGAATAAGTGTGAGCAGTGAACTATCCATCAGGAAACCCAAATTCCATTATCCAAGGCTAAGGGACATCGGCCGTTAAGATCGCCTTCTCTGCGACTTCATGATCGCGCCGGCTTCGTCTTCCGTTCTTATTGTGCATATTAAGATGCCTATCTGTCGATCGTTCTGACGGCAACATCAAGGTGAGTTATAGTCCTCCCCATGTTTTACTTGGTTTTTAACTACATATTATTTGGGGTGAGAACATGCATTGGTTCACATGGCCATTTACAATCCTGAACACTGATTACCCCCATATGCGGATTCTCTACATACATTAATTGCACAGCTTCGCTATGGGAAATATTATTGACTTCATTTTTGGTCACAAATATATCGCACATTACTCATCTGAGAGCGAAAGTAGTTAACCGAAAAATCTCAAGCGCTTCAATAAAAGCGCCGTATTGCTGACAGATGCCCAAAACCGGAGTACTGGCCCCCAGGAGTGTACTTCGGAGGGGGACACCGGTAACGGGAGTACAAAATTTTACTTTACTTAGTAACTGCGCCGGGTGATTTCATGAAGGGACACTCGTGGTAACAGGTGCGTACCATATTTTAAATCACGGAGCCCAAAAATAGGGTACATACAAGTCTAAACACCCAAAAGCGACATGAACTGTATAATCACTTGGAGGTGACGCGAAGTTATGAAATAGATCTACTTCGGAAACGTGTGGATCCCAGTTCGGACAACAATATTGTGGTGCTTCGCGATCGCCAGGTAACCGAACATTAAATGCGAGGATGATCCACGGCGAATGATATAAAAAAGAATATTCGGGATGACAACCCCCATTCGGGTGATTAGCTACGACGCATCAGTGTGTGGACAACGAACGTTAAACATGTCCGATTAACCCGCACGATTGGCGTCCTTAACAGGGCCCACACACATTACCAATACAAATAGATTTTCTTACATGAATTATTAGCTTCAGTGTTTCATGAACTTAGATAAATCCGTAAACATTATTTTATACTCCACATGGATATTTACGTTGCTTCGAATAAAAAGAGCATACATACTTCTTAAACATTTTGGAGACATCAAATTGCGAGTGCTTGTCCCAATCAAAGCATTCTTTTATAAAAAATCTGTGGAATAAGATTGTTACTGTTTGGTGTACATTAAATTTGGTCATGCATTCTTTATATATTCTTTAGGATATAAGATTGGTACTTTTGGGTGACATAAAATGTGTCGTGCATTCTTTATAAATATATTGGGATTATTTACCATGTACTGTTACATGACACCCAACAAGTGGATTACATCTCATTATTTAAACAATCTAGTGAAACTTCCACCAACTTTAATGTTTGAACACTTTAAGCATGTTTTTCTCAAGGTGAAATTAGATCTTGGACAATTTGATTGCATGTGGAGATCTTTACATTTCAAGTTTTTCATGTTGATTTAGCAATTATGGGTCACAAACACTTATTTGATTTAAAGAAAAACAAGCGAGATTGTTTTAGCAAACACACATAAATAGAGCGTCAGTTCTCGATTATGTATACGAGTAGCGCTGTGGTATTATGGAAAATAGCACCCCTGTGTAGTCCCGCTGCCGTTGTCATATTTTTGGGGTGTTTAACCTAAACTAACCGAAGTTAACGAATGATACTAAAAACCTTGGAACGATTACTAAAGTATATGAGAATTACACGATGTATATCTTATGGAATTGATTAACGTTGCTCGACCTCTTCTTGCTCTTTTTCCTCTTTTGAAAATTGAGCTGTGGGGTTGGGGCTTTTATGGTTTAAGGTATCGAGAATATGATTAAGAGAGCACACTTAAAACTTTGTTTTTGATTTTTCTATTTATAAGGTCTGGAAGTCGGTTGATACGGCGTATCCAAGTATTGGATACGGCGTATTGGGGATTTCTTGGAGTAGGGACCACGTTTGATATCTTCCCAATAATAATGATATCCATATTTGAATACTGGGCGTATTGAGTCTCTTTGGGATACGGCGTATTGAGCTTGTATACCTCTGTGGTATTTTTGGTGAGTGCAGGCACATATTACCCGTATCTTCCTTGACCCTCCCCTTGATTCATAGATTGTGTTGATTTTGCTTTCTAGATATTTTGACTATAAAAGGAACTAGCAACAAGTCTTTCTCACTTTACTTCTCACTTACAAAAATTAAAAACACGCTCTCTTTCTCTCTAGGAGCTCACGACACCAAATAAGCCATAAGAAAATTTTATAGCTTCCATTTTCTTGATATTACAAGTATACAAGTGTGATCAAGGGTATTCTCTAAGGTGTTCTAAGTCAATTTCCAAGTTAGGGTTTCTATTTTAAGCAAGGGTTTTCAAGATCTAAGTTAGGGTTTCATAAATCAAGATTTGAGATTTTGATAAGTTTTTTAGGTTAAAAATCAAAGTTTAGAGTTTCTTTTGATCATCATCTTTGTAAGCATACTACATTTACTCTTATAATTTTCATACATATTGATTACGTTTATACATATTTCTACACTTACATAATGTATTTATATACATGAACATCATGATTATTAAGTTATATCACCAACTAGTAGACTTTTATAAACATTTGCAAAGAAATCAAGAACACTATTTACTTGTATGATTATTAAACATGTTAACAAGTTTGTTATTCATAAACTTGCTTATTTGATTTTACACGTTATTTCATTATATTATGAAGTGTTGGATGGGATTAGGTTCGTTTGGATTTGTTGATTGTGAAGAAGGTTGAAGTAGTTAGATTAGAGGTTGTTGTTTTGTAAAAATGATGTTAAAATTATTGTTTTAAAGTGTGTAAAACACCCCTTAGGACAGCAGGTTTAAAACAGTTAGTTACAAATTTTTCGACCAGTTTAAACTTAAAAAATATGTCAGTTCATCTTAATACGAATCCATGGACATAAAGAACGCGAAAAACGGATGTAAAACGAAGAAGTTATAGTCAAAACTAGATTTGAAACAATACCGACAAAAACAGTTTTTCGGCAAAATCTGGCAGATTTATAATTCGTATTTTTAACCATTTTCGGGTCCGAACCAGCTTAAGTATCAAACTAGAATGTTGTCCGGAATGATTTTTTGGTAAAGTAATGTGTGTTTTGAAGCCCAAAAGTGTAACACGGAAGAGTAAACTTAATCAAACTTTGACTATTTTTCAGAAAGTGTCACAAAAATTCCTGCACTTTTTTTACAAGTAATAAAAGCTGATGTTAATAGTAAAACAGGTTTTCGGACGTTTTCGGGTCCGTTTGGACTATAAAAACCTTAGAAAATAATATAACATCACTTATATAATATTTATACGCGTTATAAACTTTATAAATATTATTTTATAAATTAATTGGACTATATATATATTGTCGTTGTGAAAATAATAAAAAGTGGTAAACTTAACGAAATCATTATTTTGATTTATAAGCTAAGTCTAAAACTATTAGGCGGTGATATATACGATAAATATAGTGCATTGCTCTATATTTTCATATGTTACTCTAAATCGACCTATAATTAAATAGGTTGCATACCGGTCCTTTGCGACGACATTCCTAGTTGATTTTTCTAAAAATCAATTCCATCACTTGAGGTGAGTTTATAGCTCCACTTTACTTGTTTATCAATACTTTACAAATCTCGAGGTGAGATACATGCTTTGTTTTACATTTGGACGTAAGTACTCTTTTAAACATGTTACGAGTTGCCTAAGTAGTGATAACCCAT
>BQNB010037257.1:0-49566 GCA_026074375.1 Tanacetum coccineum | reverse complement strand
TATCACACACACACACACACACACACACACACACATATATATATATATATATATATATATATATATATATATATATATATATATATATATATATATATATTACGTTGGACAGCCGGCCTTTAAGGTCTTGGCATAGAATTCTAGGCAATTTATAAACTTAATATGATGATAGTACGGCTCAAGACGATTCCGAGGATATAGAGAACTTGAAAAACAGACTTAAAACGAGAAAGATATGGATTTTACAAGATACTGGTAACTATATATATAAAAACAATTTTTATAAAAACTACACATTCTAATCAGTTTTTGAAATACATTTTTGAGGGCTTTCGGGTCCGAATCGGCTTTAGTATAAAACTACAATGTTACCTAGAATGATATTTTACTTTAATTTCGCGAATTTCTAAGCCTAAAAGTGTATTAAAAGTAAGTAAAACGTCACTAAAACTAGACAACTTTTTATATAAAATTTCTACACTATTTTTCCTCACATGAAGAGTAAAATTATATTTTCAGACATTTTCGATCAGTTAGAACGGTAAAAACGTTAGGAAATATTATAGCATCACTTATATAATATTTATACGCGGTTTAAATCTTTATAAATATTATTTTACAAATTAACTAAACTATATATATTGTCATTGCAAAAATAATAAAAGCAGTAAACTTAACGTAAACACTATTTCGATTTATTAAAGTTAAACACAAACTATTATTTCGTGATATAATTATATAAAATATATTGTTGTATTTATTTTAAATACATTATTCTTACACGGTCTATAATTAATTAGGATGCATTCCGGATCATTTGTGACGATTACTTTGTTGATTTTTACGATAATCAATACTTTCACTAGAGGTGAGTTCATAGCCCCACTTTTCATGATTGACAATATTTATACAAATCTCGCAGTGAGATACATGCATTGTTTTACAATTAGACGCAAGTACACTTTTAAACAAATTACGAGTTTGTCTAAGTAGCGATAACCCACTATGCCCTCTATCATGAACTGTTAATTACCTTGTGTACGCGCGTGTGTTATGAATAGATCTATTTGGGATTGACATCCCCGTTCGGGTGAGTAGCACTCACTAGTTTTGGCGGACCGAACTAAAGGACGTATACCATATGTTGGGATTCTTGATTTTATGAGACAAAGTGAATAAAAGAATGAAACAAAAGGACATAAATGCAAAGCTGGAATTCTTCAAAAGATGGAAGATTTTGAAGAATCTAGAAGATCTCCTTATTCAGATAGAAGATAACAGAAGATATTCCTAAATGTTTAAAAGATTTATTTGTTTCATGTTTATCTTCCTTTGTAAGTCTTGGACTCCTTATGTTATAAAAGGAGGTTTCAAGCATGTAGTTTAAGTGTGCACGGAAAATGTAGTCGACTAAAGGTGTGTGTGTAGGCGTGAGTCTCATTGTAGACACCTAGTGTTTAGCCTCAAGGTCAAGGTAACTTGATTCTGTTAAAGTTCATTGATGTAACCGTATTATTCTGATCAAATAATATTGGGGCTTGGAGTTTTAATAAAGAAAAACCCTGTTATGATAACTTTGATTTGTTCTTGTTCCGCTGCATGTTATTGTCTTTGTTATCATGATCCTAGATGAGGTCTAAACAACCTCGAGCTATAAACGATCTAAGAACTATCACGTGTTTTAGTTCTAACAGGAAGTTTGTTGTTTGTCCATTCAAGATCAAAAGTGTATTGGTTGATTTGATTACTTGGAAGTCGTAAGATGTTAATTCTAAGATATTATGGTTTTTCCTAAAACCCTAATTCAAATAAAAGAGTTTCTTATGCTCGTATTGTATCAAGCAGGTCTTAAGGTTTCGATGAGCAAGGTTACAAGAATAACTTTACTGGTGGACAATATAATTCGACTATGGTTACTGCTCATTCAAGTAAGATTATTGCTAATGTTTTCATAGTTGACTGATGTTACTGGTAGGTGAATAATTGTTTATACTGCTTGGTTCAAAGGATAATACGGTTAGTTTATTGTTAGTACTGCCAAGTAGTATATTAATGCTACCAGGTTACGAGTTAAAGTTGCCAAGGGTGTTAACAAGTTAGTGATGTCGACATATGTTACTATTGTTTGGTTTGTAATGTTTATTGACAAGGGTTTAAGTATGTCAATGTTGTTTCAAGTTGACTGGTATGGAGTTAATACAGTTTCTATTTTGTACTGCCATAAGGGAAGTTAATATTGCTCGTTTATTATTAATACTGCTACAAAGTGACAACTTAGTGACACTAAAAAGCGTCACAAAATGCCATGGGAGGAAGGAGTAATCACATTTGTGACAGTTTAGTAATAGATAAAGTGTCGCTAAATAGTATAGGAGGAAGGAGAATACACATTAGTGACAGTTTAGTGACAGATAAACTGTTGCTAATATACTTTTGTTATATATCTCAATTTTGGTGGATCGAGTATACACTTGGATAAATGGATAGTTGGACTCTTATCAAAGTAGGTTGATATTTGAACATGGGCCTGAAATTTCGATTACAACAATCTATTATTGGCCTTGTCGAATTTTGCTATATTAATGGATTATTTGGACGAGTACATGTTTATGGATTTGGGCCATTGGTTTATATCGAAATTATTAGGATGCGTGGATTTAATGTTGGGCTTAGTCATACTAACAGGTCACATACATTTATAGTATGAGATTATGTTCAACATTAGTGCTTCTATGACTTACAACTGCTAAGGGTTAGCAGTTCCTACTGCTTCATGGTATTACTATTGTTTTTATCGGTTTCTACTGCTAGCGTTAAATGAAGTTACTACTGCTCGGGATCAAATGACTTTATACTGCTAGCATTAATCGATATCAGATGACACACACATGGTTTGGATCTTAGATTGAACACGATGCTTCGTTTAAGGGGAAGCTAACAGGTTATGATTTTAAATGTTCTTAAAAGTTTAAAGGCTCGTATTCATTGATTTAATTGGTTACGAAGATGATTAATTATCACCTGTTTGAAGTTTAAGTAGAATTATTTGGGTTTGTGTTTTATCATACCTTTTAGCAGGAGGTAACTTGTTTGTGTTTTCAATGTTGTGACGAAGACTTGAAGAATCTAGCAAAGGTGTGTGATCTACAAACTTATGGTGCTCAATGCTCACATTTGCCATCACTTTAAGGAGTTACGTTGTTGTGCTCAGTGTCTCATAGAAGATAAGAATTTTGTCAAGAGGTTGCGATCTACTTATACTTTGGTCTTGGTATGAGTTTGATGTCATGCGGATAGTACAAGATATAAGACATAAGTTTTGGTTATTCTACTTCAGCATCAAGTTGGTTATACTTAGTTTTCTTCATCAGTAATCATTACATAGAGCCTACATAATTGAAGATTCACGAAATGGTTAACATATGGGTTTTAGGGGAAGCTTATTGTTAAAATGTTTAACCATTTACATGCATCATCAAGGTGAAGGTTTTTACTACTGCTAGTCAATATTACTACTGCTAGTTTAGATTTCTACTGCTTGGATTCATTATTCTTATTATGCGTCATGGAGGGTAATTCAAGTCACTAGAAAGTTTGGGTTAGTAGTGTGATATTGGTTTGAAGTGGTTAAAATCAAAGTTGCTTACATTCATAAGTCCCCTATTGGATTATGACAAAAAGGGGAAGAAATATTAACAGGTTGCAACTTATAGATCCTTGGTGTGGCATGTTACAAAGGAAGTATGAATTAAGAAGATTTTGTTTCATTCAAGGAGATGATTACATCTCAACTTCAGGGGAAGCTTTGGCTTTATGATGAATTTCGTACACGACTTTGTTTTGTCATCATCAAATAGGGGAAGATTGTTGGGATTCTTGATTTGATGAGACAAAGTGAATAAAAGAATGAAACAAAAGGACTTAAATGCAAAGCTGAAATTCTTCAAAAGATGGAATATTTTGAAGAATCTAGAAGATCTCCTTATTCAGATAGAAGATAACAGAAGATATTCCTAAATATTTAAAAGATTTATTTGTTTAATGTTTATCTTCCTTTGTAAGTCTTGGACTCCTTATGTTATAAAAGGAGGTTCCAGGCAAGTAGTTTAAGTGTGCACAGAAAATGTAGTCGACTAAAGGTGTGTGTGTAGGCGTGAGTCTCATTGTAGACGCCTAGTGTTTAGCCTCAAGGTCAAGGTAACTTGATCCTGTTACAGGTCATTGGTGTAACCGTATTATTCTGATCAAATAATATTGAGGCTTGGAGTTTTAATAAAGAAAAACATTGTTATGATAACTTTGATTTGTTCTTATTCTGCTGCATGTTATTGTCTTTGTTATCATGATCCTAGATGAGGTTTAAACAACCTTGAGCTATAAACGATCTAAGAACTATCACGTGTTTTAGTTCTATCACCATATGAGAATTTTAGATGTTGCGAGTTGAACATCTACACAGGCACATTACTTAGCATTAATTCTCTTACCTACAAGTTGTAGCATCAATTTCATGAGCTTGGGGAAATCATAATTACATTTTATGATATTGTATGTGTTACATTATTGCACACTTGAAATCTTGTGGTCTAACATTTTATTCTTACATAAACCTATGAAATCACCAACATTATGTTGACATTTTAAAGCCTGTTTTTCTTAGGTAATTAAGTTCATGCTACTTGGGTAGCATTTTAGGAAGCACCACTTTCAAGTCACATTTTGGAGTCTCGTATCACTAAAAATTTACTGCATTACTTTTGGAACACTTGTTATGTATTAAAATCTTTATGTTTTCATATTGGTGAACAATTAAATCATGGTGCTTTTGTAACAAACTTTGAAGTTAAATTAATGTATCTTTCAAAATGACTCATTTAGAGGTCGTTCTCTCATATCTTGTGCAATATATTCATAAAGTAACACTCCCAGACATATTTCTGTTGCGACCCATTTTGGGGGTGTTACAGTTGGTATCTAGAGCCAAGGTTATAGAGAACTAGGCTGCATATCTTACCTAGACTATAACCTTTTCACAAACATTGCATCACATAAAACTTTTCATAAGCATACAGACTACTTGCTTACACTATGTGCTTACATGATTTATATACGTACTTAAATTCTTTTACGTATATTTCTTACACTTGTCTTATATATTATACTTATATAAACCTTTTGGTTGTCATAGTAATCATATCTTCGTCATCATCTTCGTCTCATGCTACCGTTACATACACCTCCATATCCAATGACATGCCATCATGGGCCATTCCTTTGATGGATGCTTATGAGCCAGAGGCACCAGATGCTGCACCTCAGTCTCCTAAGCAGGCACCACTCTCACCTGTTCTTGCTCTTGAGTACCCGGAGTACTTGGCACCGTCTGATGACGACATACCAACAGAGGATTAGCTAGTGCCTGATGATGCATCACTTACTGCACGTTCACTTAGTTACATTATTGACTCTGAGCCTATTGAGGATGGCTCAGAGGAGGATCCCAAGATAGATCCCATTAACTATCTCTCCAGTGAGGAGGAGGAGGAGCCTTCAGCTCCGACTGACCCTGCATCACCTTTATAAGATTTTGTTCCCTTATCTGAGGAGACAGAACCATTTGTGACTGATGAGTCTGCTGCTACACTACCACCACCCCATACTATTGTTCCATTATCTCAGACTGGTCTTTGTAAGGCATAGAAGACTTTCCGACCCAGCCACCTCTACCAGCATCAATTGAGGCACGCATTGCCGAGTATGCTGCAGCACCCACACCTCCATCACCACCACCATCTCCATTATCACCACTATCATCCCGATTACCCAGGATCCCATCTCCACCATTGCTTTTACCATCACCTACCCGCAGATACATGATTCTTGAGGTTGACATGCCATCTCGGAAGAGAGCTTGTTTCACACTACTCCATCTCATAGGTTTGAGATTGGGGAGACTTCGGCAGCCGCTGCTGCTAGATAGCCCGGGATCTCGTTGCCCTGAGGTACTGAGATTATGACCGCCTTAGAGGAGGTCAAGGAGGACATGACTGACCTTTCTTCTAGACAAAGATTAGATAGTGAGGAGTTCTGCATGCGTCATCAGGATGCACATGATGAGAGAGCTTTGGTACAGGCTCAGGTATCCATAATTAGGAGAGAGAGGAGATATCATCGCCATATGGCTATGCTTGCAGAGAGCAAGGCTATGTATGCTTATCAGGCTTGGTCACATGCCATGGATTGTAACAGGGCGGTACATGCTGAGCTACTAGCGTTATGAACTGAGGTCAGGATGTTGCATGCTGAGGTTAGAGTGCTGTATAGACAAAGGATTAGCGATGGTGATAGACTGACTATGCACATTTAGCATGAGCATGATAGATTTAGAGGGCTAGAGTGCACTAGAGATGCAGAGCGCCAGGATGGACTAGCTGATGCCGGTAGTAGTTAGTGTTGTATCATGTATTAGCTATCTTGTATAGCCTATAAAGTATTATGGGTAACTCCCACCTAGTATGGCTCTAGGATCGTATTTTTCATTTTGTAACCTAATTGTATTGGTCATTTTGTAACCTAATTGTATTGGTCATTTTGTAACCGAACCTATCATGTTTGTTATCGATGTTGTTATATATGATGTCGACTTATTTATGTCATTGTTGATCTTATTTCTGTTACATATCAGTGTGTTGTGATCTCATTTTATATATTGTGCTTATGTCATGTCGTGATTTCACGTGTATTATATTTTTGTGATTTTAAAGAAAATGGCTCCAAAGAAAACTCCTATAACTGATGCTGCTATTAAGGAATTGATAGCCCAAGGCGTAGCTGATGCACTGGCTACTTGTAGGTCCTTATGAACAGGATCTGAATGAGCCTTGAATGACTATAAGAGACAATGACTGTGAATATAAATATTGACGCGGAATATCAATACTTATACCAAGACGAACACAAGAACAAATACTAAAGTTGCTATTACTATTACTATTTGATTGTGAATACTCAATCAACTGATGTGTTTACAATACTATTCTATGTTCCTTTTATAGGCTTAAGGAACCCTAAACGCGTTAAGAGATAATACTTATCTCTTCCTAAATCAACGCTAAATTGATAACTATTACTAAAATTACAACAGACTTAACTGTCTGACCAAGCAGTATTAACTTTAATACTGCCAGACTTAAGTTAATGCTGGCAGACTTAACTTGCTCTACCAGACTTAACTTCTATACTAACAGTACTAACTATTCAGCTATCAGTACTAACTATAACTAACAGACTTAACTTTAATACTAACAGTATTAAGTCTGTTTACAATATTTTCCTAACAATCCTCCCCTAACTTGATCTTCATTCATGAACTTCAAGTTTCTTCGTACTTTGGCTTCACTTTGGGCTTTAGAGGATTGTCTTGAACTTCTGTCTTCAAAATAATATGTCTTTAAGTCTTCAAATCTTGACAGCAACTAGTCTTCATAGCACTCCAATCTTGACTGCAACAAAATATAGTTTTTGGCAAACTACCAGCCATAAACGGATTTGTTGTGTCTTTACCATGAGCCGTTTGCTATGGACTAGCCAATGTTTAGGTTTGTAAGACCATGGTACATTGATAACCATATGATTTTGAGCAAATCATCAGCTATAAACGGATTTGATAACTCTTTACCAGCTAGCCGTTTGCTCTGGAGTAGCCATGCTTCAGTATGAATACTATGGTGCATTGAATACCATACAATTTTTGGTAAATTGTCAACCATGAACGGATTTGAGAGGTCTTTACCAAGCAGCCGTTTGCTCTTGGACTAGTTAGTTCTTATGTCTGTTAGACATGGTGAACCAAAGACCATTTGTTGTGTGGTGGTTAGCCAACACTCAAACCCTTTCTGCCTCTTCATGATCAGATTTGGCTAAGTCATCATCATCAGAATCTTCAAATTCTTCCAGCTGCTGTTTTACAAATTTGATCAGCTCCAAAGCCATAGTGCTATCTTCTTCAGTTTCTAACTTCAAATCCAACAGTTGTGAAAGCACTTCCTTGGTCAGAGGGTATCTGTTTTCTACAAGCATATGAATGACTAGTCCATTACTTGTCATGATAGTATGTACCCCTGAGGAACTATGTAATTTCCAGCTAATAATCTTCCAGTTAAGCTGTTCATCCCAAAAGTCAGCAGTGTCACCTTGATTAAACATTATTATCAGATCTCCCCAAAGCATCTTATCAAAGCCTTCAGGAATTTCATCTTGATATTTTTCCATTACAAGTTCATAGACAGCCTTCAAGTCTTCTCTGTCAAAGATTGATAGGACTCCCATCAAGGTGCGGAAGAATCTCTTATTTCCATTACTCCTTGTTACCATATTCAGATAGGCATCTTCCAAAGGTTTGGTTGGATCATATTGAGGTTTAGTTGTGAAGTAAAATGACTTCCATTCAACAATGGGATATTGATGATCAAGAATCTCAACATCAATCACTTTATCTTCATCAGGAGCTATATGTAAGCACATCTTTAAGTCATCATCTTCTCTTGTGAGACCAGAGGTATACTTTCTTCTTTTTGCTTTTAGCTTCCTTCTTGTGCCTAACTTCCTTTTCTTAGCTCCTTCTTCCTCTTGAACTTCCTCATGGACAGATTCAGCCTTCTGTTCTTTCTCTTTATCAGCAGCTTGCTTATTCATCTTTTTGACTGCTCTTTCATCTTCTTCAGATCCAATAGCCACAAAAGTCTGATCTTGTTTCTTATATCTCTCATACAAGACTTGGATCTCCTCAAAGGATTTAGACTTTAACTCAGCATGCTTCTTATTTGCAACATGTTTCAGATAAGTGATCATCTGATTTCTAAGCTGAGATATTGTTGGTGGCTTGTTTCTGATAGCAGCATATCTTTGTTCTGTAAGAAACTTCCTTTGGGCAGCAATTGTGTCATGTAGAAACTTTGCTCTATCCTCAATAGAATATTGCTCCCTTTCTTCTTGTTGAATCTTTTCTGCAAGAATCTGATCTGCATTTAGTCTTGCTTGAATGTAGTCAAATTCAGTTGCAAGTGCTTCTTTTTCAGCTTCTTCCTCTTGCTCTACCAATCTTCTAGCCAGAAGTGCATCAAGATGAATTTGTCTTTGTGCTTCAGCATCCATTTGCCAACTTTGATCTCCTCTAATCATGCTAGCTCTTGAAGCTCTTTGCTCTCTAATTTTTGATTTCTTTGATGCTTGAACTTCGGCTTGAAGGTCTTCTTCAGTCATTGGATCTTTTCCTTCTCTCCTTTGGACTCTTTCTGTCTCACCAGTATTAACTTGAACTGAAGGTATACTACCAGTATTAACTTGAGCTGAAGGTGTACTACCAGTATTAACTGTAGTATTGGCAGTATTAATTGGTCTTTCAGCAGAATTAATTGGTCTTTCAGCAGGTTCTTCAAAATCTAAGACCTTGGTAGGAGTTGTTGTAGATTTGGGTTTCCTTTTGTAAATCTTGCTACCAGGAGGGGCTTGTGTTCCCTTGAATCCTTCAGAAGCTACATTAGTTAAGATTTGTGCAGCCTCTAAGGTAGAAGGACTTATTTGATCTGCTTGAGCCTCCCCTGAATCCTTGCTCTTTTTAGGAGTAGCAAATTCATTTCCTTGATCTGTTTGAGAAGAAACTTCTTGATCCTGACCCTCTGCATCCTCTTCATCCTCAGTTTCCTCTCTTTTTCTCTTCTGCCTCAACTTATTTTCTAGCTTCTTGACCTTCTCTATCAGCTGTAGGATTGCTGTTCCAAGAGTCTGTTTAGTGTCACTCAGTTCCTTTTCTAAGGATTCTACTCTTGATTCCAGCCTAGGTACAAGATCTAGTAGGTTTCTAAGTTGCTCACTTTCCTCACATTCTATATGGTTAATCACCAGGTTCATGTGAAGGTGTGAGACATAATGAATAAGAAGTCAAATGATACCTTCTTATCATTATAAGGAGGTGATGGAATTTGAGGTTGATGGTGGAAGATTGTTGGGTGTCATGAATAAAGTAGTGATAGGTGGAGATAAAATATTATTGATGGATAGGTTGTACATTTAGATAGGAGGGGTGAGATGTTAGTTGTACATTGGATGGTTGAGGAGGTGGTGTTGGAAGTGGTTGTGTTATAGGTGGAGGAGTTGATGTTATAGGTGGAGGAGTGATGTTATAGGTGAGTAAGAGTTTTACATGAGATGGGTGTAGGATTGGAACATGTGAGATGTGTTGGGCAGCACTAGGTTGAGTTGACCTGCATCAATGGTTAGCATAGCAGGCAACAATGGTCTATGTATCCCTTGAAAACTTCTTTTCATATTTCCAAAAAATCTTTTTGTTATAATATAGGCACAAAAATGAATTTTTGTTTTTCTAGTCTGTAGTATTCAAAATCATTTGAAGAAACGAGGGTACATTTAAAAACTTTGATTTGCTTTTTAGAATGAGATCATTCATCAAGATTAAGTTTTGAAAAGTTAAAAGTACTATATCCAGTGGAAAGACAGATCAAAGCAGTGCATTGTTGCTAAACTAATAAACGATCCCATCCTCCACTTTTGGAGCTTATACAATGAAGAATGTGATGGATTAAAAATCTCCATTGGGGTGTAAAATGACTTTTCCAAAATGTAAAAGTTCTGTCATTTACATACCCAATATTTTGTAATCCTCAAAAAATCTCTTCATTTTGCAACATGTTAATCCTGAGCATCTGCTAATTGGAGTTGCCTCCTAACAGACTCTTCAGTGATTGTATATTCAATAGAATCTATAGTTGCATTAAGTTGTTGAGTCCCATCTGCAAGTGTTCTGGCAGTTGCAGTCTGCCAAAACTGCTTGACAAGGGAATCGTAGATAGGTGGATTGTGAGTGAGAGCATACCTCAATTTTGAGCGTCTGAGGAAATCCACTATCTTGTATGAACCGCAGCACTCTCAGCAGATTTGAATAAGAAACCCACTTGATTATGCTTATCACAATACTTGAGTTGCGCCATTGAAAGATTTGGTGAAAAATATTTGAATCTTTAAAAATTAGTACTGGTGATGGGACGTATGAAAGATTAGGTCTGGTAGTGAGAGTAATTTTACTGATTGCTTTTGAGAGAGGATCTTTACAAGAAAAAGATAATAGGGTAAATAGTGATAAGGATGAAAGAGAAATTACTTTATCCCTATATAGATACTCTATCAGCGATTTAGGCGGCTAAAAGATCTTCAACGGTTATATTTGAATAAAATAAATTGATTTTATTTCAACCAGTATTAAGTGAAAGCGACCAGACTTAAAAATTGCACTACCAGACTTAACTTAGTCAACCAGTATTAATAATGACTCACCAGACTTAACATATTTTCAAACAGTTTTAAATATATTTACAGCAAGTTGACCACAACATCATTACTTACAACCAATCTGCATCCAATTAGCAAGTGACAGCCTTTTTCATGTCCAAGTTGAGCCTGCAACATCCTTTCCAACTCCAAGTAGTATCTGCAAAGTTAGTCTATACAATAAAGACAATCCTAATCTAACTTATACTTAGCAGAATTAACCTAAGATAACTACCAGGCTTAATACTTAACTACCAGTATTAAGTGGTTACCAGTTTTAACTTTTACACTACCAGACTTAATACTAAGCTACCAGTATTAAATCTCTATATTACCAGAAATAATCCTAAATTATACTACCAGAATTAATTCTAACTTATACTACCAGATAATTCTAAACTTATAACTACCAGGATGAATCTAAACTTATACTACCAGGATTAATTTTAAACAAAAACCAACAATTAAGTCTAGATTTTACAATTTTACATAAAATTTTACACATTTCCATCCCCTTAAATGTGCTTATTGGGTTAACAATCCCAAAGTTTAACCAGCAAAAAATGAAACATGGGACATCAAATGCTTTGGTTAACAATCTGCTACATTTAAGTCCGTGAGTGAATTTTCTGCACTTGTATCAGCTCTTTCTCATACAATCCCAAGATGATGTGATCGCGAATCTCAATGTGCTTCGTCTTTGAGTGATAGCAGGATTCTTATTATGCAATATGGTGCATTGATTATCAATATAGTATAATGGTGTTTCATGAAGTTGAAACCATAGTCCAATAATTGATTTTGCAGCCATAGCTCTTGACCACAGCAGCTTGCAGCAGCTACATACTCAGCTTCAGTTGTTGAAGTAGCCACTATTGTCTGCTTTTTGCACTGCCATGAGATTAACCTCCTTCCAAGAAATTTCAGCCACCAGTTTGTTGACTTTCCTATCAAGGTTAGCCACAGCATAATCACTGTCCGACAATAGGCCACTAATGCAAGTGGAGATTCTCTTGGATACCATAAGCCTAGCTTTGGTTTTCCTTTGATGTACTTGAAAATCCTCTTGACTGCAAAGAGATGGGACACCTTGGGGGTTACTTGAAATCGCGAACAAGCACAAAACTGCATACATTATCATCAGCCTTGAGGCTGTCGATACATAAGGCCCAATCCCCCCTAAAATTTCCCATGGATCTATATAGATGTAAAGTACCACATCCAAGACATCGTCATCTTGAGCAAAGGGGCCTTTTGTTTCCATAGGATTAACTGCAGACATTACACTAACAAAGTCAAACTCTTCAGGATCTCATCAAAATACTTGTCTTGAGATATAAGACCCTTCTTGGCTTTGCTTTGACTTGTATACCTAGAAAAAATGTAAGACCTCCCCATAGCACTCATTATGAAACCATCCCTTCCAGTAAGCTTCAAATTCATCACTCAAGACTTTCATTGTAGAGCCAAAAATGATATCATACTACATAAATTTGAACTAGAATGATATCCTTTTTTTGTCCTTACTATATGATTAAGTCTTGTTCCTATAGTTCTCCCTTTGATATCCTGCTTCTCTAGAAAAGTAAGATAGAGTATCATACAAGCTCGAAGGAGCTTTGACGTACCCATACAAGGCTTTAACAACCTTATACACTTTCTGGGGTGGATCTGGATCAACAAAACCATTGGAGGTTGAGAACTATAACCTCACTCTTCAATAGTGCCATAACAAGAATTGCACTCATCATATCATCCTGAAAGACGAAAAACACCATATATGAGGCAAAGGCCTAAAAATAACCATATGCGTCCAATCTAGCCACAGGTGCAAAAACCTCATCATATTCTATCCTCTTCTATGCCTATGACCCCTTGAGCTACCAGCCTTGCATTGTTCCTGACAACTACCCCTCGTCATCCTTCTTGTTCCTGTATACCCATTTAGTGCCTATCACCTTAGCACCATTGGGTAAATCAACCAAGACCCATACTTGTTGAAGCTTGAACTGCAACAGTTCTTCCTGCATAGCTGTCAATCCACTTTCATTCTTCATAGCTTCTGAGACATTCCTTGGTCAGATGAGATAAAAAGCAAGCAAAAAGACAAATGTTGTTGATCTTTTATGATTGCTTCTTCTGTGCGCTTTAGTGGCGCAACTAGAGCATGAGCTTCAGTGATCTTCTTGAGAGAGCTTCTAGTCTGAACAGGTGTATTGGGATCTCCAAGGATTTGACTTTGAGGATGAGCATTGTGAATCCTCAGAGTGTGGTTATGTCTGACAATCGTTGAAATTAGTAATAAATCCCATCACATCATAAAAGCCTTTCAAAGATACTTTCACTTGATTTATCATAAATCCTTATTTCAGGCATCTCATCATCATCTGCATCAGAGAAGACCTCTGTCTTCTTATCAGCTCTAGGAGAGATAGCTTCAAATATTGCCCCAGAGTAACTTCCTCCAAACCAGTATTAAGAGTATGCACTACCAGTATTAACATAAGGATATTAACTGGAAGGTGTTGTTGCAGGTACTGGTCGTAAGTGCTGTCAAAGCAAGAGCACCAGCACTTTCTTCTAAAGGTCCAAATGTCATCAGCAGACTTGGATATATTGTTTGACTAACCTTCAATCATGCATTAATGTTATTTCAGCTTGTCCTGTAGGTCTCCCATCTTATAATGTTTTGTCATAATCAACTCAAAGCATAATTCCTAACAATCTTCCCCCAGTTGATAATGAAAAAACCAATAAGCACACGCTTCCCTGAAGCAAATATAATAAGAGCTTCCCCTGAATCCATGCACCCTTCCCCTTAGTCATAAGCAAATAGGAGTGCATGATAGATGGTAAATAAATGAATACTCCCCCTTAACATGTTTACCATCTCTTGAATCATGGACTTAGTAGGCTCCAAGCAGCAAATTATCAATGATGAAGAAAAACGAATAATACGAATTTGTTGAAGAAGTTGAATTTCCTAACCTTGTGTCTTATATCCTGTTTATCCACATGACGTCGAGTCTCATACGCTGTATGTATACATTAAACACTAAAAAAAATGTCTCTTGACAAAATCCTCATTCCTCTATTAAATGAGACACTGAGCACAATAACGTAACTCCTTAAAGTGATAGCAAATGTACGTAGTAAGCATCATAAGGTAGATCGTAACACCCTTTGCTGAGATCATCAAGTCTTCGTCACCGCCATTATAAATCACGAACAAGTTTATCTCAAAGGTGACCACTCCTTTAAGATATGATAAGAACACAAAACCGGTGAAAATCAACTTACAACAATCAAATAAGTAATAATCAAATGTCGATCTTCAAATCATCCCAAAACGAGCATAAAAACATCATCATCGTTCAAGATCCAAACGCGTCCGTGTTTAGGTTTCTTCTTCATTCTTCTACCATAAAACCTTGAATCCTAGATATCAAGAGCAACCCGCTCTGATACCAATTGATAAGATCGATTTAAGCTCAAGATTGATTAGATCTTGTATATCTAGGATGAACAATAACAATGAGAATCGCACACGGAATTATAAGACATCAATCAAATGTTATCAACGAAGGTGTTTTCTTTATTGAATGTTTCCCTATTACCCCAACTATAACTTAGGGCTACACCAACTAACTATGGTTTACTATTTGACTCTCATCAGTCGACTCTGCTATATAACTATCTAGACTCTCATTGGGAGAGCTCTAAACCTCTTTATATACTAGATGGGTTAGGGTTTACAAGACAAGATAAGATCAAATAAAATTAGGAAACTATAAATCAGCATTAAATACTATTTGACTAATCTTCAATCAGCATTAATGTTGATCTTTATCTTTTAGCTGAGCATTAAATATTGTTTGACTAATCTTCAATCAGCATTAATGTTATTCCAGCTTTGTCTTGTAGGTCCTCCATCTTTAATATGTTTTGTCATAATCAACTCAAAGCATAATTCCTAACAATTATGTTTTAAGAAAAAGTAGTGGTTTAGTCATTTAATGCTTTACATGGGCTTTAAGTATAAATCTTAAACTAGGACAAGCTTGTTATCACCATCCAAATCTACGAATAACCACTCTTAAATCTCCTTCCTTGATCATCATCTTCATGGCTTCAAGTGCCAACTCTTCTACCCAAAATCCTCCAAGAAAAATGCGTAGAACCAACCTCATTGATCTTTCGTTAAGAGAATCCTCACCCATTGAAAACCATCCCATAAACACCACACTAGACACCACTCTTGCTCTCTCAATTCCACCATCAACTCTTGGCCAAACTAACCGAACCCAATGGAATATTATGTCACGACTAGCTCTTAGAGCTCTTGTATTTTCCACTCCTCCTAACTCACTGATAGAACCTCATCCATACTTAGCATCCTTGGATGATCTACCACCAAGAAGCTCAAATCTATAACCACAATCACACTCTCAAGGTCTATTCCAAACACTCCCTTTATCAACACCCATGGATTTTGAACCATCCTTCTGTCTTAATATCAACTATCCACGTGCAAGGATTAGTGCTTAACCCTAACCACTCCTATGTAAGAAGAGTAAGGTGATGGCATCACTAATCAATACCAAGATTTTGACCATTACATTGAATAAGCCATTCAAAATGCACAACAAGTGCGAGATAGACTCATTCCTCCAAACACTACCTTTCCTCCTTAAATATCAACAATACCACCATTTAGAATATCTCTTCCACCATTAAACACCTTTGTTCCTCTTGATCAATCCTTATGGATAGAAGTACCCTCTATTCCACTACCATAAGAACACACTTCTCCCGATTGTCAACGCACCAAAACTATTGTCAACAATTTACAAAATGAGATGAGGTTCATGTTAAACCATATCCTCAGACACCTCAACCATATCTCAAACCAACTACCATAAGATGGTGATTGCAAGCTTGTAAGACTTTTAGAATTCAAAGTTCAAATGTAGTTAGAACTATAATCATGATTTTAGTTTTATTGATGTCGATCAATGTATTTTACTTAATGATTATCAATGTTCTTGAATGTTAGGATTTCTTGTTGTTCTTAGTTAATTTAACTGGGACACCATATATTTTAGTTCATGTGTTATGGTATTTGAATTGCTTCCCTCCAAAATTAGACCAAACTGACTTTCTGGAGGTCAGCCGGTTCTATTCTGCAATGAAACCGGTGGAACTGGCAGGTCAGGAATTGCAGTTCATTCATTATTGTTTGTTTTGTTTCCTATTTGGGCAACTCTCATTTGCATTATATCGTAGGTTGATCCAGTATAGGTATAACACTTATTTTACATCACTAACATCTATTCTTGTAGTTTTCTCAATTCATTTGAAACTCTTGACGATCCCATTTAGGGGGAGCGCTCGTCAAGGGGAGCCTTGAAATTGATTCTCTATGAATCAACTTTAGTTTCGATACTTATCAGACCATCTCTCATATTACATTCTTACATTTGATTCTTATCAAAATCATACTTGCTATGTTACTAACATATTTCCCTGTAGCCTTCTCACCTCACTAGGAAACCTTGACGATCTCATCTAGGGAGAGCATTCGTCAAGGGAGAGCATTGGATTTGATTCTCTTTGAATCAACTTTAGTCAAATCTTCTCTCATACCATTCTTACATTTGATTCTCTCTGAATCATCTTTGGTTCCATTTCAGCCGAACCACTAAACATTACTACATTTCATTGCATAATCTTTCGTTGGTTAGTTTTTCTTCGACGCTCTTTTTGTTTCGACAAAAAGAGGGAGAAGGAAGTAAAAACTCCAATTTAAAACTTATAAACTTTGTAATTTACTTCCGATAAAATTTTGTTTTGTCATCAACAAAAAGGGGGAGATTGTTATTACAAATAAACAGTAAAAACGTTTATTTATATTTTACGATCTATCTATGTTTTGTCGATAACAAAACATAAAATCATCAGAAGTAGAAAATAAAGTTTACTAGTTTTAAACCAATAGTTTTCTAACTCAACTATCATCTCATTTACCTCACACATCATCTTTTACATATTTACTTTGTTAGATCTTATAAAACATTTAAATATATTTTTAGTATAAATGTGCAAAATAAGACATAAAATATATATTAACAAAGTATACATTAAAAGAAATTTTTTATACATCATGCATGACCTCAAAACATATCTAGACAAGATTTTTTAAAATCTAAATTCGGATTTGTTGTCAGATGGTCGGTTCTCTCCAGTTGCACTGGCCGGTTCTATTGAGTTGATGGAATCGCCAAGAACCGAGCTACAGTATTGGCCTGTTCTATTACATTGCACTGGCTGGTTCTATTGAGGCAATGAAACCGGTGGAACTGTGCTACAGTAACTTTTTAGCCTATAAATACAAAGTCATTTCTCTTGTATAGGCATTAATTTTAGAATTGTCTTTCACTCACATATTCAACTAACATCTGATCATTGATCATGATATTTTACATTTGAGTGTTTTGGTGAATTTCTTAATAGGAGAGGTTTTACCGACTTTGGCATATGGACGAGCATCAAGGAAAACTTTTAGCACATATCGCTCATATCTTAAAGATCCATCACTGATTTCCAAGCATCATCACCATCATAGATTAATGAGTCATGTTTTATATTTGTGTTTTAGAACATTTAGTTAAAATGTAATATAATTCGGTAGATGCGTAGGGTCGTATCTATCTTGTTTTACCTTATTATTGCTTAGCACCTATTTGATGGTAAGCTTGTGGGGTCGTGTTCATTCGTGTTTGTGAAACACTTATAAAGCTTAGTTCTGTAAAAGGGGGTTAACACGTTGTGAGGCATCTCCGTCGATTGAAGGAGTATTGTTGACTAGTGCATTCAAACTCTCGAGTAGGTGACTCGGGGAGTAAAGTTAGGCAAAGAAGGTGACCTTGTAGCTGAACCACTATAAATATCCGTGTCTCATATCCTTTATGATTTATATTTATTAATAGTCATAAACAAATAGATCTACAACAATAAAAGAGTTAAATTAAATTTTTAATTGGTAAAACTATTCAACCCCCTTCTAGTTTTCCACAGTATGTAAGAGGATGGCACAAAAGATTCTGGATTTCGGTAAGGAAGTTTACCCCTGCATTGACTATAAGATCAAACACCTTAAAAACAAGTACAATCTAATCTCAAAGATGTTAATGCAAAGTGGGTGTCCATGGGATGATGCTGAGAATAAAGTCAATTGAGATAAGCAATGGTATGATGATTGGTTTAAGGTAAAAAAATCTAACTGACATATATTTTTAACTACATGGCCCATTCTCATCAATGGTTGTTGAATGCTTTTTTATTTATTTATTTACAATTTTGTAACCTTATTTTTGTTTAGTAATAAAAATGATTGTTGATCCCAATCCTTAATTGATTCTTTAGATTGTCTAAGGTTAAATTATCTTGGATAAATCCAAAATAACTTGTTGTAGAAACTTTGTGTGTATATTAAAGTGTATGCGGAATCTACACCTTAATACTCTAGAAGTAAAATCAATGAAACAGTAAATATGAATGAACAAGATATAACCAAACGCTCCAATATTATTAGATCAATAATAGGAGTACTCTTAACTAGTACTAAGGTTTACAACCTTGAAGCATGCAAAACGTATTCTCAAAAGTATTCTCTAACACCTTAACCTATGACCTCCTTTTATACACCAAGGAGTCCTTTACAAGATAACTACAAATCTTTTAAGATCTTCTATAATTCTAAACATATACATATCTTTCTATCCTTATAAGATATACACTTAGATTACATCCATATATATCTTCTCACACGTCTTTATCTTCATGCAATCTTCTTCTGGCAGTCTTAAGTCTTCAGCAGTATTAAGTTTCTCTAGCAGTACAAAATAACTCTAGCAGTACTAATATTGTACTAGCAGTACTAACTCAGTTAATATTGTTAGTTATAATAAGAGCAGTATTAATCTCTTGGACTAGCAGTACTATCTTGTGAAGATTTATTCCCAACAATCCTCCCCTAAACTTGTGATTTACCTTCAAATCTCAAGTTTCTTCTGAATCAAATCTTCTAGTCTTCTTCTGCTGAGGATTCTTTCAAACACTTCACTGCCTTGGCTTGTTTGCTAAAATGAAGATTTTCCTTAGAAGCTCATTTGCCATTTCTGAATCATAATCCACTTGTAGCTTGTTAACTAGCATCAACATTGTAAGTCCTCTTGTCAGTGGATAATCTTTCTCAACCAGCATGAACATATCCAATCATGTCTTGTAGAAACCATGAATTACACATATAAAACACATGTAACAATAGTCATTCTCATGTCAAAAGGATCATGCATATGACTCTAAAGCTCCATAAGTTCATCTGTATCAGGTTTAAATAACCTCTTCAATTCAACCCATAATTCTCCTTCTTTATCATCAATGGGTTCTGTTGTATTAAACCTTTCTTTAATCAACTCCCAAAGCTTCACTAGATCATATCTGTTAAAATTCTTTAACATATCTACAAAAGTCTGATATACCTCTATATAATTCCCTACTCTGATGATTTTCTAAAACTTCATTGTGTCTTCAGAGTGAATTTCCCAACCAATAAGTGGGTATTTGGTTTGTAATGCTTCAACATGCATCCCTTCTCTGGTAAGTACTGATCTTCATTCTTGTATCTCTTTTGTATGGCCTCAACTTGATCTTTATGTTTAGGTTCTTCAACGATACTGATCTTTCTCGGCCGACTTCGGTCTCTTAGAATTATCTTAGTTGAAGATCACATCCAGGTCTCTTCATTACTTCTCCTTTTTCTATCTCAGACTCCTAAGGTATAAGAAGACATTATATTTGATCCTTATACTCTTTCAAATATAGGTCTAATATTTTCATAACTCATTCCCTTAAAGTAACTCATCTTGTATCCACCTTGACTCTTTAGATACATACACATGTTCTTCCTTACTTCATCTTTAGAAAAAGGTCTATTCTGTTGTGTATAAAATCTTATCACAGAAGGATCATTCCAGTTAATATCATGAGATGTAAAAGATCATCTTCAGTTACAACCTTTTCTTGTCCTGCTATATTAATTTTTTCTTGTAGCTGTCTAGCTATCTCTGCATCTCTTGCAATCCTTTGACTCTCTTCTTCATTAAGTTATTTTTGTAATCTTATAGCTGCTTCAAGACTGGCTCTGTCATAATTGCTTTACCTTTGTCTTTTCTCTTTTTTGCACTTCTTCTGATATACACTAAATTTGCAGCAGCAGTACTAACTTCAGGAATAGCGGTACTATGCTCTGCACCAATAGTACTAACTTTTTTTTCTCCTTTTTTACCACTACCTTGATCTTCCACAAGCTCAGTAGGCTCTTCTTCTTCTAGCACTACCTCAATATCATCACTAATCTTCTCCTAAATCTCTAGATCCTCCTAAACCCATGAAGTTCCTTCATCTTGTACCAAAGAGATAGTTGGATCTTTATCAATATCAGAAATCTTCCTCCCCTGTTTGTAAGGATCCTTGGCCTCTTCTTCATCATCAGAAAGTACAGCTTTGAAAATCCTCCTAGCTTGGCTTGTCTTGATAGTATGCTCTAATTTCTTTACCCTGTTGATCAGTTTTGTGATAGCAGTACTATATGTTTGTTTTGTTTGATGTAGTTCAGACTCCAAGCTCTTAACCTTCTTGGATAATAAAGTAAAAAAAACATCAATTCATTTAGTGATAAACTACCCTCATCACGTCCAAGTGAGTGAACACTTTGGAGAGGTAATTCATGGGGCATTTGAGTATCCTCCTCTGCAACAGGTGTGGTTTGTGTTGAGAGGTGGGAGGTAGTGGTATTGAGGTGATTAATGATTGATGATGATATGATTCATGAAGGAGATGTTCTTATGTGAAGCGTGGATAGATGGTTTATCAGCCTGATGTTGAACTAGCATTGTTTCAAACAATGGAGTAATCACCTCAGAATATCCCTTGGATGCTCTTTTCATGTTGTTAAACAGTTTTTGTGTAAGGAAAAGAGTGGGATAGGTTTTTGTATGTGGGAAAAGAAGTCTTTTGTGTTTGTTCAACAAGATTTGAATGAATCTAGGATACATCAAAAACTTTGTCTTACTATCTATGTTTTTTACCATGGCCTCAAAAATGAAGTGGAAAAGATAAAGCTAAAAACAATAAACAAATATTTATACTGTTTGTTGCCAGGCATATAATAGCAGTAGCTATGTTACTACTAAACTGCTCCTAAGTAGTCTTCTTAGGACTCAAGTAGTGGAGAATTGTATGTATGAAGAACTTCCACTAAGGAGAAAACTGTCCTTTTTGAAAAGTGAGACTGTCAGAAGTAGTTACATACCTCATAAGAGCTAATTGCTCAAAAATCTCTACAGTAGGGAGAGTATTGAGACCTTCAAAATCTTCAAGCTTAAGATATCTTCTATGGAGGCCTCAGTAAAACCCATAGCCTTTGACTTTCTATCCTATGGTAGCATGTACAACCATTGACTCGATCCTCATTGTGCATAGAGCAGAAGTTTTGCCAAAATTGTTCAATAGTTAAAGCATAAAGGGTTGGACTTTCTGTGAGGGCACAATGAATGTGACTTGAAGTTAGAAAATCAATGATTTGGTGAAATCCCTCACTTCCTTCTGAATTCTCCAAGTATGCAACCATGTTATGCTTGTCGCAAAACTCTAACCTGGCCATTTGATGAATAAAAAGTTAAATTAAGGTTCTGGGAAATGATCTTGGGAGAGAGTATGAATGTTTGGTAGAGTAATTAAGATAAGAGAGAGTGTTTAAGATTTTAAATTTGCATCGACTGAATAAGATTTGTACTTATCTTGAAGAAATCTTATGAATTTATAGAAAGATCATGAATTCTCCAATTAGTCAAACCCTTTAGTGCCTAAAGCAAAGGTATGTTGCAAAATTTCACAATAACGCTATAATTAGTGAAGGAAATTCAGTTATGGCTCAAACAGTACTAACGGTCTTCTAGCAGTACTAAAATTTGCCTAGCAGTACTAACTCTAAGGCCAGCAGTACTAAAACATGGCCAGCAGTACTAAGCAATACCCAGCAGTACTAAGTAATGCCCAGCAGTACTAACTTGAAGAGATTAGTTTTAACTTTAAGAATTTGTTCCACATATATACTAGACTCACACAATCTCTCTTTCTGTTTTTCATCTCACTATATCTCTCAATTCTTTTTGCTCACCAGTTCACTCTTTCTGTTTTTATCACACAACTCTCTTTCTGTTTTTCAGCTCACAAATTCTCTCTATTCTTTTTCTCACCAATTCAGACATTTTTGTACAATGTGCCATCAATTCTAGTAGTTACAAACTGTCCTCCCCACTTCCAAGTGTGTCACCTCTTGAGAGAGGTGGATCATTGGACTTTTAGATGCAGCCTCAAACCTAGTTTGAGCATCTACATCCCCAATATGGTATCTTGGCACCTGGGACCACTACCTGAACCAATTCCCTAAGGACTTGATCCATTAAGTGTTGCCATGGATTGGGTCTTATTTTGATATAACAAATCCTTCCTTCTATGCTTTGACTGTATATTGACATAAGTAGCATCCCCTCAAACAATGTATCAAGGGTTAAGAAATTGCTCAACAGTTGTAACTTTGGCTCTCATGTCATCCCAACAGCATTAACTTTTGCCTGGCAGTAGTAATTTTCTGCCTAGCAGTATTAACAGATGTCTAACAGTAGTAACTCTGTCTTTAATAATTATACAACAACATGCCTTTATTCATCACAAGCACACTAGAAAAGACTAGATAGACATGTGAGAATTCATGAGGATCCATATTTATGCATAACCTATGAATAAAAGTTAAAAACTGTGAACCAAGACCATTATCTTCTTTCTCAAACATTACTTCAAAAGGTGAAGCATTCAACATCAGGTATTCAACATGCTTTACCTGCAGATGTTAGTTCATAGCCAAATATACAAAATCCAAAACATTTTCTTCTTGACAGCATTAACTATGACTAACTGTTTTAACAAACAGTCTTAAGTATAACTAACAGTTTTAATTATACTTAGCAGTATTAATTGAGAAAACTAACAGTATTAATCCTTTACAAAACTTTTACAAAAACATAAAGAGATATAGACAGTTAAGGATTCAGCATTCCAATACTTGAGACCAAGTACTGAAATCTGCCTGCATCAAAACCTTTTATAAGAAGATCTGCAACATTATAATCAGTATGAATTTTAACCATTTGTATTAACTTTTTAGTATTGCAATCTCTTATAAAATAATGCCTAATCTCTATATGTTTTGTTTTGGAATGTTGAATAGGATTTTCAATAATGCAGATAGTACTGTTGTTGTCAATATTAATATCAGTATTCATAAAATTGTACCCATAATCCAGTAATTGGTTTTGAATCCAGAGTACTTGTCCACAACAACTAGCAGCAGCCACATATTCAGCTTCAGTTATAGAAGTGGCAACCACAGTTTGCTTCTTACACTGCCAAGATATCAACCTGTTTCCCAAAAACTGGCAACCTCCAGTTGTAGACTTCCTATCTTGAGTTGTTCCAGCATAATCACTATCAGTATAAGCAACTAGTTCAAATGGAGAATCCTTGGAATACCAAAGGCCTAAAGTTGGTTTGCCTTTCAAATATCTAAAAATTCTCTTGACTGCTAAGAGATGTGATGTCTTTTGAGTAACTTGAAATCTAGCACATGCACATACTACAAACATGATATCTGGCCTAGATGCAGTGAGATACATCAAAGACCCAATCATAGATCTATATAGATGTACATCAACATCATCAGCATCTCCATCCTTGACCAAAGGTTTTTCCAAATCAATAGGAGTTGAAGTAGACTTCACATTAGAGTAGTTGAATTTCTTCAAAATTTCAGCTACATATTTATCCTGACTGATAAATATTCCATCCTCCTTCTGTTGTACTTGTAATCCTAAAAAGAAAGTTAGTTCTCCCATAGAACTCATCTGAAACTTATCTTTCATGAGCTTCTCAAAACTAGTACATAACTCTTTGTTTGTTGAGCCAAAGATAATGTCATCTACATAGACCTGTACAAGCAAAATATCTCCTTTTTGCTTCTTGATAAATAATGTCTGGTCTATCTTGCCTCTTTTAAACCCATTGCTCAACAGATAGTTAGCCAAAGTTTCATACCATGCTCTTGGTGCTTGATGCAAACCATAAAGTGCCTTGACCACCTTGTAAACTTTGTCTGGATGGTCAGGATCTTTAAATCTTGGTGGTTGAGTAACATAGACTTCTTCCTCAATGGTTCCATATAAGAAAGCACTCTTTACATCCATTTGATATACCAGAAAACCCATAAAAGAAGCATAGGCCAAAAACAATCTTATTGCCTCAATTCTTGCCACAGGAGCAAACACTTCTTCATAATCAATACCTTCTTCTTGTCTATGACCCTGTGCAACTAACCTTGCTTTGTTCCTAATCACAATTCCCCTTTCATCTTTCTTGTTTCTGAAGACCCATTTTGTTCCAATGGCCTTCTTTCCATTAGGGAGATCCACCAGTATCCAAACTTGTTGAAGTTTGAATTGCAGAAGTTCTTCCTGCATTGCTTCCACCCAGGATGAATCAGATAGAGCTTTAGCAATGCTTGTTGGTTCAATCTGTGATAGGAAACAAGCATATAAACAAGTATTTAGGGTATCATGTGTTTTCTGCTCATACACATCACTGAGAAACCCTTGTTCAGAAGTAGGTTTTGACATTCTTCTTGTCTGAACAGTTGACTGCACTTCACCAATCACATTGTCAATTGGGTGATCTTTATGAATTCTTATATTATGAGTGGTTGGAACTATATAGGAATTTGTGATGTTTCCCAAATCAACTTATGGTTCTTCTTCAGTGCTATCTTGTTCATTTGGACTAGCAGTATTAACTGATGGGCCAACAGTATTAAATTTAAGACTACCAGTATTAACATCAGGACTGGCAGTATTAATATGTTGCCCAGCAGCATTAACATCTTTAGTACTGCTATCATTTGCAAACCTTTCTTGTTTAGCATTCTCATTATTTGGACCATCTTCAACTTGCTTTTGAGCATCATCACCAGTTTTTGGTTCACCATAATCAACATCCTTAGTAGGTGAATCAAAGTATGAAGTATCTTTCCAAATTGGCATCACAATGCAATCTTGACTGTTTTCTTCTGATGTACCTGCAGAGTCATTAGAAACTGTACATGCAGTAACTGGTACATAGTTCATAGACTTGGGTTACGAGCAATCAAATATCAAACAAGCCCATTTTGGACCATTCCCTTCTATCATAGGCTTATTCTTCTAAAAACCCAATAGCAAGTTTTTTATACCCTACTGGTTTCTAGGTTGTATACCCTTAAAGCTTTACTCTGAAAGAATAAAACATCAAAGAAACCTTCATCACTTTTGACATCAAAATTGCCTATAACTGTCCAAAAGTATTAAGAATAGTAACATGACAACCAAATGGTCTCATAAAACTTAGAGCTGGTTTAAAACCTCTAAAAAGTTCATAAGGTGTCTTGTTATGAGGCTTGACTACTAAGACCCTATTCTGTACATAGCAAGCAGTAGAAACTGCTTCAGCCCAAAATGTGGTAGGTAACTTAGAGTCAGCTAACATTGTTCTAGCAGCCTCAATTAGTGTCCTATTCCTCCTCTCAGCTACACCATTTTGCTGAGGAGTCCTAGCTACACTATATTCTCTCTTAATACCTTTTTCTCTGCAAAAATCATCCATAACTTTGTTCTTAAACTCTGTTCCATTATCACTTCTGATTATTTTCACTTTCTTATCCACTAGGTTTTCTATTTCTTTGATAAAGTTCTTAAGGATCTCACTGGTTTCATCCTTAGTTGTTAAAAAGAAAACCCATGTAAATCTACTATAATCATCAGTGACTACTAAGCAATACTTCTTATGCATTAAGCTACTCACAAAGGTTGGACCAAACAAATCCATATGTAGCATAAACAAAGGCTTAGTAATGGGATTCAGAACTTTGAACTTACAAGAAGCTCTGTGTTGCTTCCCTTTAAGACAAGCAACACAGGTTTGGTCATTTTCAAAACGTTTTGTAGGCAATCCTCTTACTAGATTATCCTTGACAAGCTTATTTATGTTTTTAAAATTAATATGACTAAGTCTTTTGTGCTAGAGCATTGATTCATCTAATGTAGCCTTTGCAACAAGACAAGTCAAACTCTCTTTAGGAACAATGTTCTTCATATCAAAACTATACATATTGTCTTTTCTAGGAATTTTAGGAAGTATCTGATTTTCATCAGGCAACATAAAATTTAGAGATAAGACAAGACATTCAGTGTCAATAAAAAGGACATAGTTCTTTTTGTCACACATCTATGAGACACTAAAGAGATTGAATTTTAACTTATTGACTTAGCACTATGAACTGCTGTTTTAGGGTGAGCAGTATTAATTGGCTTAACAGTATTAAGTGGTGTGAGGCCAGTTTTCAACAAAACTGCTTTTGGATACATATTCCTGAGTACACTAGGGTGTGTGTTTTTGGCATCCATCCTATTGTAGTTATTTCTAGATACTATGCCTCTTCTCTGATGATTATGACAATTAATCTGCAAATGATTAAAACTTCCACATATAAAGCAAGACTTGTTATACATCACAAAATATTTTCTTAGTTGATTGGACTTCTATCCATTCCAATTCCTCTGATTCCCCCTAGGAGATTGTAATCTATACATTTCTGCATACCTAACTGACCTTTTAACTGGTTTTTCATGATTTTCAGGTTTTGTAAACTCTACCTTTTTATTAACAGGAAAACAGTTTCTTTATCAACATTAGGTGAAGATTCAACAAAGCTACTTTTGTCTTGTGATACTTGTTCTTCTACCAAAGACTCATCAGAATTTTCCTTAGAATTATCTAATTCTTTAATACTAACAACATTAGACTCTTGCTTACTATTCTCAGGACCATAACCTTTGAATTCAGGCTCTTTGAACTCATCAAGACCAGAATAAGACAGATCAAGTTTATTAGGTCTATTATAGATTAAAGGATGAGGTGGAGGAATTGCCCTATACCCCAAACCATTTTTACTTTTGTCAGTTATCTGACTTCCTAACAACTGATCTAAGTCTTTTGAGGCCTTATCAAATTTCTCAATTTTAAAATCAATGCCATCTTTTTCTTGCTTAACTTTTTCAAGCTCACTTTTAAGCACATTTATTTCATAGTCTTTACAAGCTACATCTCTTTTAAGAACTCCTATTTCTTCACTAAAAAGAACCTCATTCTTTTTATATGTGATAATTTGATCTTCTAGAGTTGCTAAACCTCTTTTATAAGTAGCTGCTTTAAATTCAGATTCATTAAGCTTAACAAGCAAATCATCACACTGTTTCTTAAGAGTTTCATAGTTTTTCAGACAAGTTTTAGAGCAAGTTTTATCAGTGTATACCTCTGAGTCTGAAAATGCCATTAGAGCCATGTTTGTCTGAACTTGTTCTTCTGCCATGTCACTCCAATCAAAACCTACACCATCTATAGCCAACATTGCCTTTGAAGATGTGTCTTCATTGTTTCCTTGCTTCCTGGTGTTGTCTTGATTTCTGAACTGACCTTCCTTGCTTCTTGGTGCTCTACACTCCCTAGCAAAGTGTCCCAACTTATGACAGTTGTAACACTCCACCTTAGATTTATCATATCCAGCAATATCATTAGCATTAATGAAAATCTTCTTGCCTGTCCTCTGATAGTACTTCTTTGCTAACTAATTAAAACTAAGTAAATAGAAAAAAAGACAAAAAGATAAAAGTATAAAAAATATGAAAAAATAAAATTAAATAAAGAAAAAGTTAACAAATCTAAAATATAAAAATTCCCAATTTTTAAACTGTTTAAATAAAAAGTAATTAAACTAATATAAATTAAACCTATTTAATTAATAAAATAAATAAACTAACTAAAGTACTATAGGGACTAACAGTGAGAAAAGGACACAAGGACAAAACGGGTAACAGGCTAACTAACCACAGGACTAACAAAGGTAACTACAAAAGAGAAAATTACACAAGTGGTCCCTGAGGTGGACCCCGATTACAAGAAGGGTCCAAACAGCTTATTATCAAAAAGCTATAAAAGCAAAGTTGATAGGGGCTTAAGGGATCAATTTTTTAGAAAAGGTGCATAAGCTGTAGTGAACTAATTAAGCTAGAAATGTGAGCTTTTTTGGGCGACATATACTAATAAGCTATGACTAATTTTTCTTTCTTATTGGTATATAATCTAACAAAATAAGCTAAACTTATGGGGACAGTTAAATAGGGAGAAGGGGGTCCTAAATAAGCTAAGTTATCTAGAATAAGCCCTAAAATAAGCTAGAAATGATTTAAGCTATAGTGACAGCTTATTATAAAAACAGAAAAATGGGGACTTTAAGGCCTAAATAAGCTAAGCTAAAGGGGGAGATAAGCTACAAAACTATGGGGAATTAAAGGGCTACCTATAAGCTACAATAAAAGCTAAAAGAAACTAGGGGCTTAATACAAAATAAGCTAGATAAAGAGGGCTGAAAATGGTGCTCAGCACCAGGGTAAGTTAGGCAGTGGCTAGGGAGCTTTTTGGGCTTATGCAAATAAGCTCTCAAGGACTTTTTAGCCAAAATAAACCACAAACAGAATTAAAGGGGTGACTAGTGAGCTTATATTCAAAAGATGAGGGCTTAGGGCTTAATTAAAGCTGCTGATTTTGGGGCTACAAGTTGGCTGATTTCACAAACACACATGCATACACACACACATGAACTTTATGCTGTACAAATCAAAAGGACAGCAACAAGGGTTGGGTAAAAGGGTAAAAGACAACAACCAAAGAGCACACAAAAAACCATGTGCTTAAGCTGCTTAATCACTTGAGCACTTAGCTCAAGTTTGTCTTATTCAAATTTTGAACTAGAATTCAAAAGGAACCTAAAAACTTATTTTTAAACTAAAATTGGTGATTAAGGTAGCTTAATAAAGCCTACACACTCAGCCAAAGTTGGCTGAGTGAGCTTGACCCACAACAAACCCCATATGACCCATTTTCATACTAAACCAAACACCCCCTTAATTTATAAAAAACGATTTTTTAGAGAAATAAAGGGTAGAACACTGGTTTTAAGTTGAGTTTAACAACCTTTACACATTGTTATGTAAGTTTAAACAGAATTGATGGCTTAATTTATACTTCAAATTTTTGATAAATGCAATAACACAAAAACTCTTTATCTTTTATTAAAACTGGAAATAATACAACATAAACTTAAAAAGAAACTGAGTACAATAATTTAAATGCAAACTTAAGTAAAATTTATACTAAGAAAAGGAAAAAAAAGTTATTTTGGTTCGGCTTGCTCTCTTCTCTTATATAGAGGTCTTCAGCCTTTCTTTGGACTTGGGATAAGCTGGTTGTAAGAGTACAACACTCCCCAAGCAATCCTAGCCCTTCTCTTTGTCTTCTCTTCATCTCACCATTCATGGGGGTGCTCGGGTTGTGTGATTTTGGCAGGGGAGAGGGTTATAGGGGAAATGGGTTGTGGGAAAGGGTGAGAGTGAGCTGTGAGTGTACGTGGGAGGTGGTTTGGGAAGAAAAACCGTGGGAAATGGCTGGTATGGTTTTGGCGGGTACGGGGTTGTACAGTTTTATGGTTGCAGGATTTTAAAAGGAAACTTTGGGGAAGAGGCAAAAAGAGCCCCTCTTCTTTTCTCTCTTTTTTCATTTCTTTTTAAGCCCGAGTTTTAGTTATAATAGAGTTTGGATATTGACATGTATGGTCCTTGTCTTTTATAACTAAAAGAGTAAAAGAGGTTTTGGTTAATTACAAAAATGGTCCCTGCTGTTTTATTTTTCTATTTTTTCCTTTTATAAAAACAACTTTCAAACATGGCACTTTTGGCCCCTAAATTTTTATTTTTTTCAATTTTAAATTATAAAACAAAGTTTTGAAAGAATTTTACATTTTGTCCCTTAAGTTTTATAAAAAGGATTGTGGGCTTTTGTTGGGCTTGGGCTTAGTATGCCCCACTGGGTTTGGGTTTGGTTAATGGGCCCAATAATGTAACAGGTTTGTTTAGTGGGCTTTTTCAACCCAATAAGGTTATGAATGTTGTTTTTGTGTGTACAATGGCTGAGATTGGCTGTAACGTGGGCTAGATTTGGGTCTTCAATTCTTCACAGCTTTGTCAATTGCACACAAATGGGCTGTTGTAATTTGATTTAGGGCCCATTTGGTCTTCACATCTTCCATAGTTATAACTATTTGGCTTTCCCCGGCCCATCAGATGGTTAAGATTGCATTCAATAGTAATCTTCAGTTTCGGCTCCGGTTTGTCTGCTATTCTTCAGTATTGACACTGACTTCGGACATTTTATGACTTTGGCCTTGATTTTGCACATTCATTTCAATCCATGCTCCATTTTGTCATTTTGGCTTGGTTTTTCTGTTTTTTTTTTTTTTTTTTTTTTTTTATCTTTTTTGATGATATCCACTTCCTGCACACACAAATGCAAAACAAACATATATTTGGCAGTTTTTGTCTGTTTTTGGTCATTTAAGCTCGTTTTTAGAGGTAAAAGATATGTGTAATTAAGCACTTATCAAAATGCGAGGCTATGAACTCACTAGTGATGTCGGAAGAGAATAACAATATGAATAAGAACTTCGGGAGTAGGCGAGTTGATCAACCAAGACCTATACAATTAGTAACGGGTCTTAGGTTTCTAGTCGGTAATAATTAACGAGAACTAATAAATAAAGTAAATATATATGTATACATGTAGTTAACATGATGATCAAGTTTATATGATATAAGTATTTTAAACTTAAGCTTTTACATGTTTTTTAACATGCCACTTTTAAACCTTTCAATCAGTATTGTCCTTATTACCCAAAAGCCCATTAAGGCCCAAGTAACCCAAGGTCCATTAAAACTCTTTTATGGAAATATCATTTAAGACAGGTCTGAGTCCAGTTATAGTGTCCCAAGTGAGTTGGCCTAATTCTAAGTCCATAAGTCCATTTTGTTTCATTGGGCTTATTAGTCCATAAGACTTTACGGTCCTTTTAGCTATATACAACTTTATTAAAGTTTTTTGGTTTCGGGGTTCGAATGACTTTTATTAACAGTTTGTTAGCCTTTTTAAAACTCCCAAAATTGTCCTACCACTCGGGTTTTTAGTCATAAAACCATTTTACATAATATAGTGTTCGGGTTTTTAGAAAATTTTTATATAGCTTTTCGTGTTAATAAATAGTCGTAGTTTATAAATCGTAAATAATATAATTTATATATTTATATGCTTGGCTTCATATTTAAGTCCACTTTACAGATATAAACCCATTTTAGTTCATCTTTTAGTCATAAATATACTTATGGTTACTTTTATACATAAAGGTCATGTTACAAATTCGTACTGAAATTTTACTTTCACCATTTTTAACTCTATTTACAAACCATATAAAGTTGGTTGACCATCCAACTGATTTATAATCTACATGACTTTATCTACAACCCATAGTCTTTACTTTTTAAATGGTTTAGTTCGTAAATATGACTTTTTACACAATCTGTACAGCAAGGTCCAAAATTGAGTAGTTTTAGTGTTTTGACCATAACTCATTCATTATTTTCTCTCTTGGAATCATCCAATTTGCCAAATATTCATAAGAGAATTATCTATGACCTCATGCAATCAAATGAAACCACAAACCTACTAAGTGTTATAAAACTTACTGTTCATTACAGCCTATGAATTTTTATACTTTTCTAACTAGTTTTAATGGTCATTCTTGTTAGATCTAACCTAGATCTATGCATGCATTAACACTTTTATTCCTTGATCATCATACATCATACATATACATATACATTTGGAAATCAAAATAAAACATAACAAGACTCATTAAATTTTACCACAATAAAAGTGTAGACAATGATCAAATGATCAAAATAAGAACAAGCTTGATGAAGGCTTCAACTCCAAGCTTAATCTTCACCTAAAAATACTTTTGACCAACAATTTATTTACCCAAAAATCTTATAGAAACCTTCTTATAACTTCAGCCCCACTTGTACAAAAACCTTCTTGAAAAATAATCTTTTATCACTTCAAAAATATAGGGATAAACACAGGTAACATAATCAATATGTTCTTATTTTGTTTGATCTTCAAAATTTTATGGATTTGGTGTTTGTGTGTATGTTGGGATCGGCCAAGAGAAGAGAGAAAGGAGAAAATAGATGAGTTTTTTTAGTTGAATGAAGATGTGTTTTGTATTGCTTTAGCTTATACTCTAGGATTGCATGGAATGCTATTGCACCTTCAACATAGCTAATCACAAGGGAGGATTCTCCCTTGTTTGTGCCGCCCCCAATGGGGTGTTGGTTTAGTAGGTTGGGTTTTTATTTATTTAAAAACCTAGCCCACAATTTGTAAATACAGGTATTGTCGAATTCCTAGTTCGTAAAAAGCTACTTGTCGTAGTCGTTTTTCGTAAAAAGTAAAAATAGTACGAGACACGAAAAATAAAAACGAATGCAACAAAATTATTTCTACGGCATTTTGAAAATATAAACGTCGATGCCTTACGTAGAATTCGCCGGTTCTTTGTAAACGTCACGTAAATTACAAATGTAAGCCCTAATTCTCCCGGTTAGTCGTGAGTTCATATCTCAACATAAAAATGAAACAAATTAATACTCGAGAATAAAATAATGACCTGAAATTGACGGATTGTCACCGCATTTCCCCCAAAAAAGGATCTTCGTCCCTCAAGATCAATTCATCTTGTTGTCTGCTTTCTTGTTAAAATCAAAGAGGTGAGGGTATTTCTTCCACATTTGATCCTCCATTTCCCAAGTATATTCCGTCCACAACTTCGATTGCATTCAAACTTTGACTCTAGGATTCCGAACTTTTGCTTAAGTTGCTTTACTTCTCTATCCATGATTTTGATAGGTTCTTCGATGAAATGAAATTTCTTGTCGATCCTTACTTCATCAAGAGGAATAATAAGATCTTCATCCGATAAGCACTTCTTCAATTTCGAACATGGAATGTATTGTGTATTCCTTGAAGCTCTTGGGGGAATTCCAGTTTATATGCCACCGGACTTACTCTTGATAAAATCTTGAATGGTCCGATATAACGGGGACTTAATTTCTCTCGTTTTCCAAATCGAACAAACACTCACACTGTGCAGTATCTTTTCACGATGATCAACTATCAGCATAACTTTGTTCACCCACTTCGACCTCCAAAGTTTTTACGTCATCACATCCGCATAACTTTTCTGTCTACTACGAGCATCCAATAATCCGTATTCTTGATTTGGCATATCATCTTTGTTGTTTCGCGAATCATTTCTGGTTTCGTGAGTTGGGCATCTCCAACCTCACTCCAACATACATGCGATCTACATTTCCTTCCGTATAGAGCTTCGAAAGGTGCAAATTTAATACTAGCATGATAACTATTATTGTATGAGAATTCAGCCAAAGGTAAGTACTTATCCCAGCCACTAACAAAGTCAATCATGCAAGCACGCAACATGTCTTCCAATGTTTGTATCGTTCTTTCACTCTGACCATCAGTTTCAGGATGGCAGGAAGTGCTCATATCTAAATTAGTCCCCAATGACTTTTGAAGAGATCTCCAAAACCTTGATGCGTAATCGACACTGGCACCCCGTGCCTACAAATAATCTCCTTCAAATACAATCAAGTAAGCTTCTCCATTTTATACTTCTCATTCATCGGAATAAAGTGAGCAGATTTAGTTAATCGGTAAACAATGACCCAAATTGAATCATATCCAGATGGTGTTCTTGGAAGCTTTGTAATAAAACCCATTGTAATTTCTCTCACCATTCCAACAGGAATTTATCTTGGCGCAGAAGAAATCCTGAACGGCATTTGGTGTTCATCCTGACTTCAGCACAGTCAAGCATTACTGACATATTTCGCTATGTCAGCTTTCATATTCGTCTACTAGTATAAGTTCCTCAAATCATGGTACATTTTATCCGACCCATGATGAATGGAATATTTTGATTTATGAGATTCCAACATGATAGACCTATCAAACCTCAAAAAAATGGTAACCATACTCGTCCGTATCAGATATTTCAGTACATCTGCTCTAACTTCAAATGGCTCCCTTCCGCCACGAAATCCTCCGGCACCAATATTCTCTCCTTGCCCGCTTCAACTAGTGCATTTTAAATTTTGGTTCGGGTAAATTGTTTATGTACCGTCCACCACAAAAGCACGCACGTCGAATCAGTTCCTTATCTTTCTGCTCAACGCATCAAGCGCACACATTCCCTTTCCCGGGTTGATAACAATAAAAAACAATCGTAATCACTCAGAAGCTCAATCCATCTATGTTGCCTCATATTTAGCTCTTTTTGATCCAAAATATATTGTAGGATTTTGTGATCTGTGTATACCGTACACTTAGTGACGTACAAATAATGTCTCCATTGTCGAAGGGCAAAAACCACCGCTCCTAATTCCAAGTCATGGGTCGTATAATTTTCTTCATTCTTTTTAAGTTGCCTAGAGGCGTACACAATCACCTTTTCTCGTTGTATCAAAACAGCTCCAAATCCTTTAAGGGATGCATCGCAATACACAACAAAGTCTTCGCTTCCTTCGGGTAGTGATAATATTGGCGCACTACACAATTTCACACTTCAATGTTTCAAAGCCTCCTTTCGTCGTCAACCTGCCAATCATACAGCTTATTTTTCTGACTGAGTTTAGTTAATGGTTTGGATATTTGAGAAAGCTTCTTAATAAACCTTCGATAATAACCTGCCAAACCTAAAAATTATCGCACTTCCGTTGGTGTAGTCGGTGCAGCCCAATTTTTAATGGCTTTGATCTTCAAAGAATCAACATGAACTCCACTACTATCAATTACATGGCCAAGTAATATTTTCACGGATCAATCAAAATCACATTCAAAACTTAGCGAACAACTATTTCGCCCTTACAAAATTTCAATGATAGGTCTTCAAAATCACGCATGTTCTTCTTAATTTATGGAATAAAATCAGAAAAGTCAACAATGAATACAATCACGAACTTATCAAGATACGGCTTGCACAACATGAGACTTTAAGAAAGAGAAAAGCGATTCCCATCAAATCCATGAAACCACAGGATCATAGTCAGTCTAAAAGGCATGCTTGAAAACTAATAATTCCATAACAGTTCTAAACACTGTAATACACGGAATGTCTTCCCTTCGCCGAAAGACGAAGTTGATGGATAACCAGACCGTAAATCAATCTTCGAATAAAACACTAGTAACCCTGCATCTGATCAAATAAGTTCATCATCCTCGGTCATGGATATCGATTCTTGATCTTCAACATGTTCAGATTCTGGTTAATCAATGCACCATTCGAATAACTATGCCATCCGTCTTCTTCACTGAACAATACCTTAGCTCCCCACGACGACAGAGCTTGGTCGCATAAAACCTTTCTTCTCCTACAACTCTTGCAGTTACTTCGACAACTCCTTCATTCCGAATGGTGCTAAATGATATGCCGCACACGCCACAGTGCAGGCACCGGAATAATATCAATACGAATCCAACTTACCTGGGTGGCGAAAGTCCAGTAAGAATCTTCGAGAAATACCTCGGAAAATATCGATAACAGGAACATCTTCTAATCGCTCTCCTACGAATCTTGCATGTTTACTTGAGCTAGCGCGTTAATGCAAGAAACAATCTTGCAAATCGGGGAATTATTTCTATCCGCCTTCGATAAACAAAACGTCGTACCCCTCCAGTGAGATTCTAACCTTATTCTCATCACATAAAATACGGCATCATATCGTGATAACCAAGTCCATCCCAATAAAACATAAGAACTTCGTTAGTTTCTATTACCATAAAAATCGATTGAAAAGAATGGCTTAAACAAAAGATTTAGTGTATACCAATATTAACACATTATTGGGTACTTACTCACTTACTTTTTTCCATTGGCCAATTCGAACTGCATTAGCAAGTTATCCAACTTAACTACTGGTTCAAATAATCAATAAGGGTAACCCTTGAAGTAACTTTAATACGTAACAACACCCCACACGAATCAAAAAAAGCAGTAGCATAATCGATATATAGAGTAATATGTACAAGTAACGACTTTTATTTTATTTTTTTCCCCCGCGATTCTGGCTTCGAGCATACCACGATCTTCCCAAGCTTGTAAACAGCTCCCATCATCACGGTATTTCCACCCATTGTCCATTCTTTTTTAACGTAGGGCAATCCTCTCTTTCGGTGACTCCTTTTCCATTGCAATTAAAACACGTCACAACTATTCTTGTCGAGTGCTCCAACAGAGCAGCAGTTCTTGTGGGCCCTAACTTACCCCACTATTACCAACAATTACAACCAATCCCCAGCATGCTTCTTATACTTGCACTTTAGATATACCTTCGATGTCATTTGGTGCAACATATGGTCAAGGCTTCCATCATTAGCGCCCTTCTTAGGTTTTTGCCCGAAATTGTAATCGCAATCGGTTTTCACCACGACCAACGGGTATCCGATGAACCCTTCACCTTTCCTCTTGTCACCCTCAGAAGCCTTATCAGTCCTGTCTTGTATTATTTGTCCCATTGAGTTGATAAGCCATAGCGGACAGTAATGGTAAAAGACGAGCCTCATCACATACCAGTCAGGCCTCGATGATGTCACAACACAGTATATCTGACACCCACGAATATACTGCTCCACTTTTACCTGCTCAGGCTCCACCATTCTAGGACACAACAAGGCCAATTCATGGAATCGGTTTGTATACCCATCAATATCAGTCCCTTTAAACTAACTATCAATTGTATAATTCTTAGCTGCTAGCAAACCTTTGCAAACACACATTGAGGATAAAATTCCTCGTCATACCACTTTCTCCACCTCAGTCCCATACAGGAGTACCATTAGCAGCTTCAATACCCATGTGGATCAATTCTTCCATTCCACCAAAGGACAATGCACGACCTTGGAGAGTAGCATTTAACAAATTCACCTTATCTCGTTTCTTGCAAATCACTTGATTCGAAACACAGATTCTCTAAAAGTTATCTCAAACCAATAAACTGTACAAAACCCTCAACACGCCGCAAGTGTGATCACACCTTTAAAGAATGCCCGAAAAAAGCCCTGCTATCAGCGCGGCCACCAACCACCACCCCAGTAGAATGATGTTATTATCCCCTTAACCTAATGAACCCCAACTTACCAAGACTGTAAGTAAGTAAGTAACAAAACAAAAAATTTCATTCCCAGTAATTATTAGTCGATTTCTGTTTGCCAATCATCATCCATTAAAATCAAAAATCCACAGTTGCCAATTTCCATACAAACACCAGCCAACACAAAACTCCACCCACTAAACTTCCTCCCAGCAAACACACACGCCAACAAACACTTGACACAGACACCAACTTCAAACCAAACAACCACCCACACCAACACCTACACACGACCGCCAAGCTTCATCCACAACCCCAACCCACCTTCGAAACTCAAAACTCACTAATCACTCACCCCACCCCAACACACCAACAACAACTACATCATTAACCTATCTAGGAACCGGTAAAGCTCATATAACCTAATCACCCCAAACACAACCTAGGGGCGGACTCATAACCCCCACAACTAGCATCATCAAAACAAAAACATCACTCAAACAGAAAAACCACCACCGGACAGTCCGAGTTTCATAATCCAACAAGTAGCCATTAGAAAATTAAACAATACCATAAATAAAAATTGCCGAGCAAACAGACTTAAGATAAAACCCCAAACAAAACCCCCACCCACCGCTCGGCCCGGCCTTACCACTTGGCTCAAAATCATTTACAAATCCTACCAAGAGGGGCCGAGGCCACTATTGGGTGCGGCTGCCCTCAGACAAACTAAGCTGATTAAAATAAATTTCTTTTTTTGAACATTCAAAAGCGATCCTGTTACAACAATAAAAATACAAAACATAAAATCATAATAATAAATGAGTATTCATTCGCTGATTGTATAACTACCTCCCACTTGCCCCCCCCACAAACCTCCTTCCTCCCCCTCCCCTGCCCCCTCCCCTTCTAGCTCCTCCCCCCCGCCCCTACCCCCCTCCCCGCACCACATTCCAACTCTTCCCCCCCTCTCCCCCCCCAACCCTCCCCTGCACCTACCCCCCCTTACCCTGCTCACCCGCCCACCTCCCCCACCAAAACCAAACCCCCACCCCCTCAAATCTTCACAACCCACCAAAACCAACCCCAAACCCCAAAACCCACCCCCTCCCTCCCCCCCCCATCTTAACCCACCCTAATCCCAACCAATACCACTCCCGAACACACCATAACCCACCCCCCCCCCCCACGACCATAACACCGTTAGCACCCGAAGCCCCCACAAAACACCGATCCAAACGCCAAATAATACAAAACAACCCAAACCAAACACCCCATCGTGTTACTAATCGCTAACGAACAAGATTAAACATGGCAAACACAAACACACACAAACAAACCCCTCCCCCCCCCCCCCCACCCCCCACCACCCCCCACCCCCCCACCTCACCCCTCCACAACTCAATCGAACGCTACGGGTGTTTCCCACGTGACTCCTAAGTTCTCAACACAAAACAACACCAACGGAGGAGGAGGAAAATATCCGGAAACCTTCTTCAGAGTATTCACTGGACCACCTACGACTCCTAATTAGATTAGTTTAATCATTAGTGTATTTTTTGTAAAAAACTAACTAAAGCTACGATGTTTAGTTCTAGATAGGAAGCTATTCTTTTGGAGGTGTATAACATTAGAAGGTGACATGTAATTTAAATGACAATGCAACTTGAAACATGTTATTGTGATTAATGAAATGACGATCTTTTGGTTCTAATCTATGTTTTGTGTTGTGTTACCTTATTTCTTTTCTAGATTCATCTAAAAATTGTTCCTCTTGCTTAATACAATCATCAAAGAATACTCAATATGATTGATTATTTGTATTGTAACAGGATCCTGCCTTCAAAAGAAATGTCTGAGGCATGTTATGCCGAGAGGGTATTAGGGAAATGTTTCCGTCATTTATGTTCTGAATTATTCAAATTTATGAACCGTAAACGTAGCCGTGGTGATGAAGCTAGTGGTGCTGGAGCCGGGTGGATGGTACTGTGATGCCGTGTGGCTGAAGTTGTGTGGTGCTGATTTGGCAAATAAAAAACACGCCTAAAATTCCTGGGTGTACTTACAATAACATTCATGAAGTGTGACCCACAACCTTTTAAAGGCACTAAAGGTGACGTGGGATTATGTCAGTTGTTTGAGAAACTAGAATCTGTGTTTCGAATCAATGATTGCAAGAAAAGAGATAAGGTGAAATTTGTAACTGCTACTCTCCCAAGGTCGGTGCAATGACTTGTTTGAAAATGGAAGAATGTGATTACCATGGGTAATTGAAGCTGCTAAGGTCTACCATGGACTGAGGTGAGAAAGTGGATGACCGAGGAATTTTATCCTCAAAGTGTGTTGCAAAGGCTAGAGCAAGAATTATACAACTTGAAGTTAAAAGGGACTGATATTGATGGGTATACAAACCAATTCCATGAATTGGCCTTGTTGTGTCCTAGAATGGTGGAGCCTGAGCAGGTGAAAGTGGAGCAGTATATTCAGTTGTGTTGTCTAAGAATATACCAAGGTGATGTGACAACATCGAGGGCCACTGCTGGTATAGATAGGCTGACCGACATGGCATATCAACTCATGGACAAATTATACAAGACCAGACTGATGAATCTCTAAATGGTGAAAAGAGGAAAGGTGAAGGAGATCATGGTGGTCAGTGAGTGACAACCGAGTGCGAATTACAATTGTCGACAAGAACCAAAGAAGGGCAGATGCAGGAGCCTTACAATGTTGCACCAAAATACAACGAAGTTTAATCAAAAGTGAGCAAGAATAAGAAGCAGCTGTGATTGTTGTAAATGTTGGAAGGGGGTAAGATAGTGCACAAGAACTGCGCATGTTGGAGGACTCGAAGACAATCACAAAGAAAAGATGTTGACTTGTTTAAATTGCAAGTGGAAAAGTGTCACCGAAAGAGAGATTGCCCTATCTTTAAAAAAGAATTGACAAGGGTGTAAAATAACCGTGGAGCTGTTTACAATTTGGGAGCTGTTGGATTGCTCAGCAAGATCCGACAAGACGTTTTACTAGGTACATTCTTACCTCAATAATCTATATGCTACTGCTTTATTTTGATTCGGGTTCCGATAAAAGTTACTGGTACCCTTATTGATATTGAACCAGTTAAGTTAGATACTTGCTATGAAGTCGAATTGGCCAATGGAAAAGTAGTAAGTACCAATAATGTGTTAATATGGTATACACTAAATCTTTTAAGCCATTCTTTTCCAATCGATTTAATGGTAATAGAACTAAGAAGTTTTTGATGTCATTATTAGGGAATGATTGGTTAACCAACTCAATGATTCCGCTCTTTTATGAGGAGAGAAAAATGTTTAGAATTCCCCTGGAGGGTACGACGTTGGTTATCGAAGGCGATAGAAATAATTCCCGATTGAAGATTGTTTCTTGCATTAAGGCTAGCTCAAGTAACCAAGCAAGAATCGAAGGAGAAGCGATTAGAAGATGTTCCTGTTATCCGATATTTTCCCGAGGTATTTCCCGAAGAATTACCTGGACTTTCGCCACCCAGGTAAGTTGAATTCCGTATTGATCTTATTCCCGGTGCTGCACCTGTGGCGTGTGCGGCATATCATTTAGCACCATTCGGAATGAAGGAGTATGTCGAAGAAACTGCAAGAGTTTGTCGGATAAGGTATTATTCGACAAGCTCGTCGCCGTGGGGAGCTCTGGTATTTTTTCGGAAGACGAAGGAGGATCGTTCCGAATGAGTGCATTGATTACCAAGAACTGAACAAGTTACATCAAATCGATATCCATTACCGAGGATTTGAGACTTATTTGATGCAGCTTCATGGGTCTAGTGTTATATTCGAAGATGTGATTTAACGGTCTGGTTATCAACAAGCTTCGGATCCGCGAGAAGACATTCCTATTTACAGATGTTATAGAACTCGTTATGGACATTATAAGTTTCAAGCAATGCCTTTTAGACTGACTAATGCACCTGTGGTATTCATGGATTTGATGAATCGCGTGTGCAAGCCGTATCTTGATAAGTTCGTGATTGTATTCATTGATGACATTCTAATTTATTCCATAAATAAAGAAGAACATGGTGAACATTTGAAGACTAACTGAATTTTGCTAATGAGCTAAAAAGTTGTACGCTAAGTTTTCGAATGTGAATTTTGGATTGATTCCGTGCAATACGGGCCATGTAATTGATAGTATGAGGAGATCATGTTGATTTCTTTGAAGATCACAGCCATTAAAAATTGGGCTTGCACGACTACAACCAACGGAATTGCCGATAATTTTTAGGTAAGGCAGGGGTTATTATCTGAAGGTATATTAAGAAGCTTTCTCAATATCCAAACCTATAACTTAACTCACTCAAAAAATAAGCCGTATGTGTGGGGGTGAGGAAAAACGAAGAGGAGGCATTTTAAACATTGAAGCTGAAATTATGGTAGTCTCCCATATTAACACTACCCAAGGAAGACGAAGACTGTTGTTGTGTATTTGCGATGCGTCCCTTAAAGTATTTGAGCTGTTTTTGATACAACGAGAAAAGGTGTATTGTTACGCCTCTAGGCAACTAAAAAGAATGAAAGAAGAATTATACGACCCATGATAAGGAATTAGAAGCGGTATGTTTTTTTGGCCCTTCGACAATGGAGGACATAATTTGTACGTCACTAAGTTGTACGTATACACACATCACAAATCCTACAATATATTTGGACAAAAAGAGCTAAATAAAGGCAACATAATGGATTGAGCTTCTGAGTGATTACATTGGGTTATCGTTATCACCCGGGAAAGCAATGTTGCCGCTGACGCGTTAGCAGAAAGGATAAGGAACTGATTCGAGTGCGTGCTTTGTGTGGAGACGTACATAACAATTACCCTGAACCAAATTTAAAATGCACAAGTTTGAAGCGTGCAAGGAGGAAATAATTGGTGCCGAAGGATTTCGTGGCGAAGGGGAGCCATTTGAAGTTAGATCCGATGGTACGAAATATCAGAAGGACGAGTATGGTTACCATTATTTAGAGGATTGATAGGTCTAATCATGTTGGAAATCATCATAAAACAAAATATTCCACATTCATATGGGTCTTATAAAAAGTACCATGATATGAGGAGTATACTAGTAGCCGAATATGAAAGCGACATTGCGACATAGTCAGTAAATGCTTGACATGTCCTAAAGTCAGGCTGAACACCAAAATCCGTCAGATTACATCAGCCAGCCAAAATTCCCTGTTTGGAGAATTGGAGAGAATTACAATGGGTTTTATTACAAAGATTCCAAAAACCATCTGAAAATGATTCGATATTTGGTCATTGTTTTTACCGATTAACTAAATCTGCTCACTTTATTCCGATGAATGAGAAGTATAAAATGGAGAAGCTTACTTGATTGTATTTGAAGGAGATTATTTGTAGGCACGGGGTGCCAGTGTCGATTACACATCAAGGTTTTGGAGATCTCTTCAAAAGTCATTGGGGACTAATTTAGATATGAGCACTTCCTGCCATCCTGAAACTGATGGTCAGAGTGAAAGAACGATACAAACATTGGAAGGCATGTTGCGTGCTTGCATGATTGACTTTGTTAGTGGCTGGGATAAGTTAAATTACCCTTTTGCTAATTCTCAATACAATAATAGATCTCAGCAGTAATTAAAGTTGCACCTCGAAGCTCTATACGGAAGGAAATGTAGATCGCATGTATGTTGGAGTGAGGTTGGAGATGCCCAACTCACGAAACCAGAAATGATTCGCGAAACAACAAAGATGATTATGCAAATCAAGAACCGATTATTGGCTGCTCGTAGTAGACAGAAAAGTTATGCGGATGTGTGACGTAAAACTTTGGAGTTCGAAGTGGGTGACAAAGTTATGCTGAAAGTATCACCGTGAAAAGGTGTTGTTCGATTTGGAAAACGAGAGAAATTAAGTCCCCGTTATATCGGACCATTCAAGATTTTATCAAGAGTAAGTCCGGTGGCATATAAACTGGAATTCCCCCAAGAGCTTCAAGGAATACACAATACATTCCATGTTCGAAATTGAAGAAGTGCTTATCGGATGAAGATCTTATTATTCCTCTTGACGAAGTAAGGATCGACAAGAAATTTCATTTCATCGAAGAGCACCTACAAAACATGGATAGAGAAGTAAAAGCAACTTAAAGCAAAGTCGGATCCCTATAGTCGAAAGTTGATGCAATCGAGTCGTGACCAGGAATTTACATGGAAATGGAGATCACAATTGGAAGAAATACCCTCACTCTCTTTTGATTTAACACGAAAGCGGACAACAAGATAATTGAATCTTCCAGGGACGGAATATCACTTTTAGGGTGAAATGCTGTGACAATCCGTCAATTTCAGGTCATTAATGATTATTCCTCGAGTATTAATTATAGTTTTAATTTTTATGTTAATAATGAACTCACGACTAACCGGGAGAATTAGGGCTTACATTTGTAATTTACGTGACGTTTACAAAGAACCGGCGAATTCTACGTAAGGCATCGACGTTTATATTTTCAAAATGTGGTAGAAATAATTTTTTTGCATTCTTTTTTATTTTTCGTATCTCGTACTATTTTTACTTTTTACGAAAAACGACTACGAAAAGTACCTTTTTATGAATCAGGAATTTGACAATACATGTATTTACAAATTGTGGGCTAAGTTTTTAAATAAATAAAAACCCAACCTACTAAACCAACACCCCATTGGGGGCGGCACAAACAAGGGAGAATCCTCCCTTGTGATTAGCTATGGTGAAGGTGCAATAGCATTCCATGCAATCCTAGAGTATAAGCTCAAGCAATACACACACACTCTTCATTTCAAACTAAAAACTCATCTATTTTCTCCTTTCTCTCTTCTCTTGGCCGATCCCAACATACACACAAACACCAAATCCATCAAATTTTGAAGATCAAACAAAAAGAACACTAGTGAATATGACTAGCTAGTGTAATCCCTATATTTTTGAGGTGATAAAAGATTGTTTTTCAAGAGGGTTTTTGTACAAGTGGGCGAAGTATTAATAAGGTTTGTATAAGATGATGGTAAAGTAAATGTTGGTCAAAAAGTATTATTAGGTGAAGATTAAGCTGGTAGTAGAAGCCTCATCAGCTTTTCTTATTTGATCATTGATCATTGTCAACACTTTTCTTGTGGTAAAATTTAATGGAGTCCTTGTTTATGTTTTATTTTGATTTCCAATGTTATATGTATATGTATGATGTATGATATCAAGGGAATAAAAGTGTTAATGCATGTCATAGACTAGTTATATCTAACAGGATGAGACATTTAAAACAGTTAGGAAAAGATAAAAATTCATAGGCTGTAATGAACAGTAAGTTTTATAACACTTAGTAGGTTTGTGGTTTCATTTGATTGCATGAGGTCATAGATAATTCTCTTATGAATATTTGGCAAATTGGATGATTCCAAGAGAGAAAATAACGAATGAGTTATGGTCAAAACTCTAAAACTACTCAATTTTGACCTTGCTGTACAGATTGTTGTAAAATCATATTTACGACTAAACCATTTGAAAAAGTAAAGACCTATGGGTTGTAGATAAAGTCATGTAGATTATAAATCAGTTGGATGATCAACCAACTCTATATGGTTTGTAAATAGAGTTAAAAATGGTGAAAGTAAAATTTCAGTACGAATTTGTAACATGACCTTTATGTATAAAAGTAACCATAAGTATATTTATGACTAAAAGATGAACTAAAATGGGTTTATATCTGTAAAGTGGACTTAAATATGAAGCAAGCAAATAAATATTAAATTAATTATTTTACGAATTTATAAACACTTACTATTTTCTTAACACGAAAGTAGTATAAAATTTTCTAAAAACCCCCGAACACTATATTATGTAAAATGGTTTTTATTGACTAAAACCCGAGGTGGTAAGGACCCACTTCTTGGGAGTTTTAAAAGGCTAACAAACTGTTAATAAAAGTATCCGAACCCCGAAAACCCAAAAACTTATAATAAAAGTTGTATATTAGCTAAAATGGACCCGTAAGTCTTATTGGACTACTAAGCCCAATGAAACAAAATGGACTATATGGACTTAGCATTAGGCCCAACTCACTTGGACACTATAAATGGACTAAGACCTGGTCTTAAAATGATAATATCCATAAAAGAGCTTAATGGACTTGGTTAATGGGTCTTTAATGGGCTTTGGCTAATAAGGACATCTAGTGAAATGTTTAACAATGCAAGTTAAAAACATGTAAAAGCTTAAGTTTAAAATACTTACATCATATAAACTTGATCATCATGTTAACTACATGTATACATATATATTTACTTTATTTATGAGTTCTCGTTAATTATTACCGACTAGAAACCTAAGACCCGTTACTAATTGTATAGGTCTTGGTTGTCATCTCGCCTACTCCGAAGTTCTTATTCATATTGATTATTCTCATTCCGACATCACTAGTGAATCATAGCCTCGCATATTGATAAGTGCTTAATTACACATATCTTTTACCTCTAAAAACGAGCTTAAATGACCAAAAACAGACAAAAAACTGCCAAATATATGTTTGTTTTGCATTTGTATTGTGCAGGAAGTGGATATCATCAAAAAGACAGAAAACCAAGCCAAAATGACAAAACTGAGCATGGAATGGAAAAGACTGTGCAAAATCAAGGCCAAAAGTCCAAAATGTCCAAGTCGAGAGTTCCCAATACTGAAAGAACAGCAGTCAAACCGGAGCCGGAACTGAAGAATACTATTGAATGCAATCTTAACCCATCTGATGGGCCGGGAAAGCCCAATAGTATAATTACAAAGACTGTGAAGACCAAATGGGCCCTCAATCAATTTCAACAGCCCATTTGTGTGCAATTGACAAAGACTGTGAAGACTTTGAAGGCCCAAACCAGCCAGTTACAGCCAATCTCAGCCATTGTACAAACAAAACCCACTTCACAACCTTATTGGGCTTGAAAAAGCCCAATAACCAAACCTGTACCTTATTGGGCCCAAAACCCAAACCCAGTGGGCCCAATACAAGCCCAACACAAAACAAAAGCCCATCAATCCTTTTTATAAAACATAAGGACCAAAAATGTAAATTTTAAAAACTTTGTTTTATAATTAAAAATGAAAAAATAAAACTTAGGGCCAAAAGTGCCCATGTTGAAAGATGTTTTTATAAAGAAAAAATAGAAAAATAAAACAGCAGGGGCCATTTTTGCAATTTACCCTAACTCTCTTTAATTCTTTAGTTATAAACGACAAGGACCATACATGTCAATATCCAAACTCTATTATAACTAAAACACAGGTCTTAATAATAATGGAAAAAGGAGAGTAAAATAAGAGGGGCTCTTTTTGCCTCTTCCCCAAAGTTTCCTTTTAAAATCCTGCAACCATAAAACTGTACAACCCCGTACCCGCCAAAACCATACCAGCCATTTCCCACGGTTTTTCTTCCCAAACCACCTCCCACGTACACTCACAGCTCACTCTCACCAATTCCCACTTACCCATTGCCCCTATAACCTCTCCCCTGCCAAAAACACACAACCCGATCACCCCCATGAATGGTGAGATGAAGAGAAGCCAAAGAGAAGGCTAGATTGCTTTGGAGTGTTTGTACTCTTACAACCAGCTTATCCCAAGTCCAAAGAAAGGCTGAAGACCTTCTATATAAGTAAGAAAGAGCAAGCCGAACCAAAATAACTTATTTTTTCCTTCTCTTAGTATAAATTTTACTTAAGTTTGCATTAAATATTGTACTCAGTTTCTTTTAATTTAATTTGTATTATTTCCAGTTTTAATAAAAGATAAAGAGTTTTTGTGTTATTGCATTTATCAAAAATTTGAAGTATAAATTAAGCCATCAATTCTGTTTAAACTTACATAACAATGTGTAAAGGTTGTTAAACTCAACTTAAAACCAGTGTTCTACCCTTTATTTCTCTAAAAAATCGTTTTTTATAAATTAAGGGGGTGTTTGGTTTAGTATGAAAATGGGTCATATGGGGTTTGTTGTGGGTCAAGCTCACTCAGCCAACTTGCTGAAGTGTGTAGGCATTATTAAGCTACTAATCACCATTATAGTTAAAAATAAGTTATTTAGGTTCCTTTGATGTCGTCAAATTTGTAAAAATCAACTAGATCTTAAGTGCTCAAGCTGCATAAGCAAGCTTAAGCACATTGTTTTGGTGCTCTTTGGTGTTGTTTCTACCCATTACCCAACCCTAGTTGCTGTCCTTTTTATTTACAGCATAAGTCAAGTGGTGTGTATGCATTGAGTTTGTGAAATCAGCCAACTTGTGCCCCAAAATCAGCATCTTTAATTAGCCCTAAGCCCCTCATCTTTTGAATGATATTTGTTTTTTTTAAGCTCACTAGTCACCCTTTATTCTGTTTGGGTTTATTTGGGCAAAAGTCCTTGAGAGTCTTATTTGCATAAGCCAAAAAGCCTCCTAGCCACTGCCTAACTTACCTTGGTGCTGAGCACCATTTTCACCCTCTTATCTATCTTATTTTTGTATTAAGCCCCTAGTTTCTTTTAGCTTTTATTGTAGCTTATAGGTAGCCCTTTAATTCCCCATAGTTTTGTAGCTTATCTCCCCCTTTAGCTTAGCTTATTTAGGCCTTAAAGTCCCCATTTTTCTGTTTTTATAATAAGCTGTCACTATAGCTTAAATCATTTCTAGCTTATTTTAGGGCTTATTCTAGATAACTTAGCTTATTTAGGACCCCCTTCTCCCTACTTAACTGTCCCCCATAAGTTTTAGCTTATTTTGCTAGCTTATATCCCAATAAGAAAGTAAAATAAGCTCATAAGCTTATTAAGTTCTGTCCAGCCAAAAACTCACATTTCTAGCTATTTAGTTTCACTACACTTATGCACTTTTATAAAAATTTTCCCCTTAAGCCCCATATCAACATTGTCTTTTATGCATTAGATAATAAGCTGTTTGTACCCTTCTGTATCTGGTCCACCTCAAGGGATCCACTTGTGTAATTTTTCTCTTTTTGTTGATACCCTTTGTTAGTCCCGTGGTTAGATAGCCTGGGTACCCCGTTTGTCCTTGTGTCCTTTCACTGTTAGTCCCCAAAGTTTAACTTTAGTTAGTTTATTTAATTTAATTAATTAAATTAGGTTAAATTTAATTAGTTTAAAAATTTAAACAGTAAAATTTGGGCATTTTTATATTTTTAGAATTGTTAACTTTTTCTTTATTTAATTTTATTTTTTCAGAATTTTTATAACTTTTATTTTTTGTCTTTTTCTATTTTCTTAGTTTTAATTAATTATTAATCTTTAAAAATTCATAAAAAATCCAAAAATTAATAAAAAAATATTTTTCTTTTTTTACAAAATTTTCTTTTGTCATTTAGTGTCTAGGAAAAATATAAAATTTAGTGTAGGCTTAATTTTTCTTAAATTTCAGTCTTAGACCCGTTTTACCGGGTGCGTTTTACCGTTTCTTTTCGTTTAGCATTCAAACGACCTCCGTTTTAGTTCTAGTTTTCTTTATTTTTCAAATTAAGTTAATTAGAATTTAATTTTGATTTTTAATTTAATTTAGCATTTATTTTCTTAATTTTTAATATTTAGGTTTCCCGATACCTGATTCTGTTCCCCGTATTTTAGTATAGATTTAATTTTAGGATTTCCCTATAACTAATTTTGTTTCCCGTAGTTTTTAAGATCCCCATTTCCTATATTTGTTTCCCGTAGAATAAATTAGATTTTATTTAATTAATTTTAGTTGTAATTATATCAGTGTTTCCATCATATATTCTCCATCATTCAATTTCTCATCAAACCAGGATTACTTTCAATTGCAGCCTCGTTGGGACATACGACCCGGGAATATCTCTTCCGGAATCTTTTTATTATTGATTCTTA
>BQNB010037256.1:0-49566 GCA_026074375.1 Tanacetum coccineum | reverse complement strand
TTTTGTTTCCTCGATGGATTTTTTGGATATTTTCAGATTCCAATCGAACCTGCCGATCAGGAAAAGACCACATTCACCTGTCCCTATGGAACCTATGCCTACAAGCGTATGCCTTTTGGTCTTTGCAATGCACCAACAACCTTTCAAAGGTGCATGATTACTATCTTTCAATCCATGGAAGTTTTCATGGATGATTTTTCCGTATTTGGAGATTCATTTGATTCTTGTCTTGCAAATCTTGAGTAAATGCTCATTCGATGCAAATAAGCCCATCTTGTACTAAACTGAGAGAGGTGTCACTTCATGGTGACATAAGGAATTGTGCTAGGACACAAAGTCTCCAGTGCAGGATTAGAGGTTGACAAGGCAAAAATCGATGTAATAGCCAAACTTCGACCACCCACTAACGTCAAAGCCGTTAGGAGTTTTCTAGGACATGTAGGATTTTATCGTCGATTCATCAAAGATTTTTCCAAAATCTCCCGTCCAATGACAAAACTTATTGAAAAAGACTCAATCTTTGACTTCAATGAAGAATGCATCGAGGCATTCAAAACGCTCAAAGAAAAGTTAACAAATGCATCGATTATGGTTTCCCCAGATTGGTCGCAACTGTTTAAACTTATGTGCGATGCAAGCGATTTTGCTGTTGGAGTTGTTCTTGGACAACGTGAAGGAAAACATTTTCATCCTATCCATTTCGCCAGCAAAACTTTAAACAACACACAACAAAATTATACGGTCACCGAGAAAGAGCTACTTGCCGTAGTTTTCACATTCGATAAATTTCGATCGTACCTTGTTCTCTTAAAAATGGTTGTCTTCACCGATCACTCTTTGAAATATCTATTTGCTAAGCAAGATGCTAAACCGCATCTTATCCGATGGATTTTACTACTCCAAGAATTTGACATCAAGATCAAGAATAAGAAACGAGCAGAAAATGTCATGGTAGACCATTTGTCACGACTTGAGAATCCAAACCTTGAGGAATTAAGGGAAGAAGATATCGATGATAACTTCCCTAATGAAACTCTCATGAATGTGTTATTAAATGAATAAGACAAAATTCCATGGTTCGCTAGTTTCACCAACTATCTAGTTGGAAGAATTCTCAGAAAAGGATTGACTTACACCCAATTGATTCAAGGTCATAATATCTCTTCTTCCTCCCTCATCCTCCTCTCGTAACTTAAGCATTATTTCATCTTTCTCTTTCCTGAGGACTAACCGTATCTATCTCATCAAAGATCCTCTCTTTCAAAAATCTTTGCCCCGATGTCCGGCCGATGGGATGATCCAGAAATGTGTTACAGGTTCAGAACCCAAAAAATTCTTTGATGCAGTTTGGGTTCAACATAGGCCCAACTGGGGGACATTATGGTCCTTCCAACACATCAAAGAAAGTATTTAATGCTGGTTTATATTGGCCAACAATTTTCAAGGAAGCTCATACTTTAGTTCAAAACTGTGATGCTTGCCAACGTTCTGGTAGCCTCTTACGAAGAGATAAGATGACTCAAAACAGCATCAGAATCAATAAAATATTCGACATATGGGGAATCGATTTCATGGTACCATTCCCTAAATCCTATAAGTTCAAATACAGATCATGTAGCAATTGATTACGTGTCCAAATATGTGAAGAAGCCTAAAGCTTTGACCCTAACCCACACAACGATGCACAACGAGTTGGTAATCAATTTCATCCTGAAAGAAGAAAAGCTTTTTTTCTCCTCCTCTGTTTCTTATTTTCCTCCATCAATTATTGTAATTTCCAAAGTCTTTAATAAGTGACAAGAGTGCTGGTCACCGTTCTGTAACAAACAAATTGAGAAAGTTTTACAAAGGAAATGGAGTTCATCATCTGTTTTCCGCTACAGGCCTTACCCGTACCACCCTAAAAAAACCAGTTTGTTCCAAGTTGAAAACTAACAAAAAAACAACCAACAGAGTCTTAAAAAAGAATATTCTAAAAAAAAAGGTAAAGGACAACACAAACCCTTTTTCCGTTTGGGGTGTCATGGAAACTAACTTGATACTGAAATTGACGGTAAGCTCTGTTCAGGCATTCTTTTTTCCATATTTCCCATAAAAATAATACATTAATATTTCATACGTGCATATGAACAAACATCAAAATGGCACTACTCTGCTATAACTTACAACTCGATACTTGCAAACTTAACGAAGATGGGCTATATACAAACTTACGTACCGATTGTTGTTTAAAAAAAAAAACATGTCAACTTGTTGTTTCCAGAAAATCGAACATCCGTGGCTTACTAGGAGGGCCCTAAGAAACTGAAAACCCTGATCCTCAAAAATCGCAGGCAGACAACAAACAATTCTTAACAATTGCAGAACTTCGAACACGAGTGAATTGAGACTATCCAAGCTGTATAGAACTCCTCCAAACTCTACAAAACAAAAGCTCTCGAACTAAAAGATCTTAATCAAGATAAGAGGAAACTAAGGAATCTTCCGGATAAAGATATTCAACAGAAGAAAGGCCGAGATAAAATTCTCCAAATCCCCCTCCGCTCTTATGTTTTATTAATTTATAATCATAACAATTTGCATTTAAGTCCAAAATATGTCCACAAGTTCAAAAATACAACAAAACAAGCAAAGCTCCATCCAAAACTCGCAGATCTTTAGCCAGTTGGCTTAACTGCTTATTTGTTGGTAACTTTAGCTTATTATAGTTTAGAATAGCTTATTAGGTTAGTTTAGGTCTAGTTGTCCTTAATTTGCTTTATTTTGAGCTTATTGCAGCTTATTTGATTGTTAGTTAAAAAAATTCTTAGTGTTTAAGCTTTTCCAAGTATGTCTGCCTTATTTAACCTTATCAGCTTGTTCTATTTTCTTATTTGTGTTTATTTTAACTTATTAGGTTAGTATAGGTATTAGGTTTTGCTTATCTCTCATTTGTTTTGCTTAATTTGTCTGAAAATCCAAAAAAAGAAAAGTCCTTTTGTGCCCCTTGGTTTAAGCAATCTGTCTGTCATAGCCTTTTTGAATAGCCTTTTTCATTGCTTATTTCTTGCTCAAAATAATTTTAGATAGTTTTTATTTATAGCCTTTTATGTCCTCTTTTCCTTTTTCTTACTTATAAGCTCCTAATTGTTTGTCCAAGGGCTTAAAAATAAGCCCAAAGTAGCTTCTTTGTCTACCTTGCATACATAGTTTGTGTCAGTTTGCTTATGTACGTTTCTTAGCTTAATTTCCAGTTTCTTGAGCTTATTTCAACCTGAATTTGCTTATTATGCTAAGCTTAGTCTAAGCTTTCAGCTTGTTTGCATTCTAGTTGCTTTTTCAAATCTAAAAAAGAAAAAAAAAAAAAATAAGCCTTTGTCCATATAACTCCATATAAGCCAATCTGTATGTTTGTTTAAGCTATTCCTGGCTTATTTGGTTTAACCAAATTGCCCATCTTTTGTACCCTCATGCTCATTGTGCTTGTGAATTAAGCTGTATTTGCTTATTTGTATATTTCATTTGCTTACTTGTTCATATAAGCCAAAAATAATGAGGTACTTAAGCCTTTTGTTCATTTAAGCCACTGCCAACCTTTTCAGCTTATTCATAAGCTTTTGTAAAAACTTGTAGTTAAGAAAATTGCTTATTTATAAGTACTTTTTAAGTTTGTAAGAAAAAATTTGAAAAAAAATAAAAAATAAAAAGGGAAGCTTGGAAGTCAGGGGTGAGCTAGGGCTCGAACCCCCGACCTCAACAAGCCTCAACCTCTTAAACACACACCACACTACCAACTGCGCCCTTGGGTCTTTTCTGTTAGACCCTTGGGCCAGTTTATTTATAAACACATTTTGGCCATTAAGCCTATTAAGCTGTTGTAGCTTATTACACAGCTTATTCGATAAGCTGTGTAAGTCTTTTTATTTTTCATAGGGCCTTTAACTTGCAAGCTATTTTGTGTGAATTTTTCATAATTTTTTATAAACTTCTAGTATTTTTTATAATTTATTTTCTTTAAAAATTAAAAAAAATTAAAATATTAATCAGAAAAATATAAACTTTTTAAAAAAAAAAATTTTTTTTCATATAGTTTCTAGGAAAAATATTTGTTTTCTCGTAGAGTCATTTTTGCAACTTTTCGTTTTTTAAAGAACGGGATTCGTTCCCGTTTTTCTTTTGACTCGTTTTTGGTCCAAACGAACTCCGTTTTTAGTCTAGTTTTTTTTAAACTTCGTTTTTAGTCAAGTAGAATCTATTTTGAGTTTAAAAATTGTTCTAGGATTAAAATTGTGTAATTTAGGTTTTTAACCCTCGCGTTTTTACATTTGCGTCTACGTTTTAGATTAAAATCATTCTAGCTTTCGTTTTTAGGTTTTCTTTAATCGTTTTTGTATTTTAATTCAAATCCAAACCCTTTCCCATTCAAGCATTGATCATCAATCCGTCATTCGATTTTCCATTCAAGCCTCGTTGGGACTTAACGACCTGGGAATCATACTTTCGGACATATATATATATTTTAATTGGTGAACTCTTGACCAATCCTTGGCTAAAGGTAATTGGTTGAGTGTTTGCCTTTGTTATTATTATATATATATATATATATATATATATATATATATATATATATATATATATATATATATATATTATTAACGAATCATTTTGGCTCACCAGACCTAATAAGTCTATTTAAGTGTGGCTTATTGGGAGGGCTTATTGTGGTCCGGATTATTTTCTTTTTATGAGTATATGCTTATATATGTAAATGGACCTTGGTTTTGGACTTGGATCGTATTTTGGACTTATAAATATCTTAATGGACCCTTATAGGCCTATAGGCCCTAATAAGCAATATTTTGTATGATAAGAGTTTTGATTGAGATTTTGGAATTTTGTCGAAAAGTGTCGAATTTATGAAAAGTGTTGAAAATAAGGTTTGAAACCTTGGAAAACGTTGTATGAGCGTACGGGTCATGTCGAAATTTCGTAAAAAGTTTATACTTAGAAATTTTCCTAAAAACATGATTTTTGATTTTAAATAATAAAATATTATTTAATTATTTTATTTATTTAATAAATTCACTAAAAGACGAAAAATATAATTTTTCTCGAAACTTCTCGAATATGTTTACTATGAGTAAACGTTTCATTTTCAACTCTAATATGATTATTTTGAGGTGACTAAGGTTACCGAATGGACTTATCGAGATATATTTATAATTATTAATTATAAATATTTACTTATATTACTTATCTATTTTCTCTAAATAGTATAAGTATGTATTATTGAGTAATGGGATTGATATGATTGTTGGGATATGTCGTCAACCATCACACCACTAAATTGTTATGAGTAATTGTACAACGCGTCTAAACTCTATGCATCAAACGTGAAGATTATTTTGGAATTGGATGATTAAATTGGGACATTAACTGGATTAGGTCGTGTGCGGGCGTCGTTGCATTTGCTTGTGTGATTGAGATTTGGTTGCTAAAGACTTGCTTGAGGTGAGTTCTCGTAGCCCCACTTTTTACTGTTTTTCCATTGGGGGAAAATGATACTCAAATGTGTTTTGAAATGTTTTGAATTGATCTGTGCGAAATGTGGTTTTGTTTTTGGGACAAGATATGTGCTTATGACTGCTATGTGAATATTATATGTTGTATGATTGTTTGGAGCGGATGGGTACGCCTACCCAGTATTTGTGTGGTTATTGGATCGGATGGGTACGCCTACCCTGGTTTGTGTGTGGTCCTGCCCTAATTTTAGTGCTCCAGCTGGTAGGCCTTTTAGGTGCGTAAGTGACATATGGTGTAACACCCCAAAACCGGTTTTTAAATATCAAGAATGTCATCGGAATAATTTGACTACGACTTTCATAAGTTAAAGGCCTCGCATAATTGGTTAGTCAACCTCGATTGTCAAACTTAAGTTAAATGTTAGTCAAAGTGGTTAATGTATGTTTATGAAAAGTATTATGTGACCCAAGTAAAAGAGAAAAGAACTTGAAGGACCTAAGTTGCCAAAATCCTAAACTAGCACTAGAACCTCCAGGTTTTAGTACTAGAACCTCATGGTTTTAGCTTGCAGGGACCAATATTGCTAAATGACCAAAGTAATACTAGAACCTCATGGTTTTAGCCTGCAGGGACCAATATTGCCAAATGACCAAAGTAATACTAAAACTTTATGGTTTTAACCTGCAGGGACCAATATTGCCAAATTTCCAAAGTTGTGCCATATTTAATGAGATATAATCTCATATCTTCCATAATATTCCAGAAATTTATAGTTGGTGTGTGTGTGTCATGAGATGGAGAAAGGAGGGAAGAACAAATATTTTCCAAATGCTAAATTGAGTGTGGAATAATATTCTAACCTAAGAAATAGGTCCATAGCAATCATCCATCACAAGTAAGTAAGCTTAATTAATATTTAATCACAAGTTATAAGTTTGGGTTTATGTACCCAATTTAGGGGTTTTAGGTAAAAAGTGTTTTAAAGCAAAGATATGATATTATAATAATCATGGGTTAAGTTGTATTGAATAAAGTAAGTAATTTTGGGGGATTTTGTAGTATAATCATGACTTGATCATATAAAGGTTAGTATTGAGATGGGTATGTCTTGGGTAAGGCTAGAAACCTCTTTAATTGTAAAGTTTATAAAGTTTTTAGGATTTGTGATTATTCATGGTTAGGGACTAAGAGGATGATGGAGATGATGTCCTTGTTAATATAAATGGAAGCTAAGGTAAGTAACCTTGGTTATGAAATGTTTAATATTGATGTGTTCATATCTTGTATGATGAATAAAGGTGTTAAGGACCTAGACGAGTTGTTTTAGAGTGAATAGAATACATGGAGACTTAGTTGATTAAGTGTATGTTAGTCCTTAGTTATGGACTAACCAAGGCACGGGTTGCATAGTTATGCGTTTGATGTTTTCTATGATATGTTATAGTTAATGTGTTAAAGCTTGTTGATGGTTATAGTGGTATAGATGCATAAGATGTATGAAATGGACTTGAAATAATTGTGTATGCTCATAATGCGAATATGAATGATTGATATATTATACATGTTCTAACCGGTTACTTACTAAGTGGTATGTGCTTAAATACACATACCTTTGACCTAATAAAACGTGCTTAAAAGACTAAAAACATACCAAAAATACATTATATTTGTGTTGTGATTTCCTTTCGTTCACTTTTAAGTGACAAGGAAATAATTATCGTGAATTTAATGTTTTGTCTTAAATGTGTAAGTATTTATATGTATACGTATTTTTGTGTTAGTAATTTAAGATAAGTTTAGGTTTTAAATGTTAAGTTAAGAGAAATAAATTTGTTAAAATATGAGAGTTTCTGGTAAACTTTCTATTTTTAGAAAGTGAAATTTGAAATGAAAAGTTATTTTTAGAAAGTAATTTCCAAGTAAAATGGTTTAACAAAATTAGTTCAGGTTTTTATAAAACTTAAGTATAAAGATAATTAATTAAATAAAAAAAAAGAAAAAAATATATTTTTTTTACCCATGAATAGTAAATCCAAATTTTATATAAAAAAAGGGAAAATAAAAAGAAAATAAAATCTTAATTAAACTAGGACTCTAAATTAGAGATTATCTAATTAGTTTTCTTCCCTATAAATATAAACCCAAATCCCTCACTTTCCCACCCTTTTGATCGACCGAATTTTGAAGAGTCAAGGAGAAGAAAAATTTAAGGATTATTCAAGTAAGTTTTCTTTAATTCTATGCTTAATTTAATTTATTTTAGAATTTTAGTTAACCTAATTATGATGGGTTAGAAAAATTAATTAGGATTAATCAATTAGGGTCATGTTTCTGTAATTAATATCCTTTTCAGTTACTTGGGGGTGATTAGTGTTAATTATATGATAATTGTGTAATTGCGCGCGCTCGGGTTAAATCATTTAATCATGAGTTTAAATGATGCCGAATTTTGGGTCGACTTGCTAGCTTTTATAACTCATGATTGGAGGAAAAAAAATCGAGTTTTTTTATGAATTTATGAGTTTTGATAAGTTAGAGCGTTCTTGTTTCTAAAAACATCCAGCTCGAATGATTTTGAGTTCGGGAAAGGCCTTCAAAAGTCTTTTACAAAAAAAGTTGTCTGACCAGTAGGTAGGGCCAGATTTGGGTCTAATTTCGGGGAGTAAAACCCCAACTTAAAATTTGTGAATGGTACTTAAGCCCTCTTTTACATTAGTTAAGTCTCTATGAGTATTTTAGTTATCCACCAAAGGAATTTAATCAATTCGAGCGTAAGTATGTTTTTAGGGTCATTACATTTTAGTGTTGCAATCAGAACCGAATTAGGACAGTTTCCCAAAGTTTGATTTTATTTGAGAAGGTTACACAGAAATTGATTGATTGGGGCCTCATCACTTGGTTAGCGCCAGTTTAAAAACTTCGTATGAACATGTATGATTTTTAGTTAGAATGATTTAGGTGTTTAAGAGGTGCGCATTTTATGGTCGCAAAGCGGTTGTATAAAATTCTGCAATAGAGAAGAAAGTTGTAAGTGTTTTAAAATAAAAGTAATGAGTAAATAAAAGATATAATAAAGGTTAAAATGATGGTAGAGAGTCTTTACATCATTATAGATGATATTCGTCCATTTTTTGGGTGGTTTATATTGGATTAGCGTTTAGCCTTACCGATGGTACATGAGCTTTTATTGTGTATAGTTGTTAGTGGAAAGAGTTTGAATTGCTTGTAGTGCGCAAAAGTGTGAGTGTATAGCCCTTTCTTTTCTAAGATTTATTTCATTTAGGGTGGAAACGTTATGCTGGAATATTAAAAGTGTTATTAGTGAAATTTGGAGGGTTGAGCTTAAAAATGCATGTGCTGTTGTGGCTTTTAACTTGTCTATGTTGTTTGTATGATTAGACAGAAGAGGTGCGGGTAGGCTTGGATCGGGGGATCGTTCCTTCCCAACTTGGGTTAAATGCGAGGCTATTTGTGAGGTGAGCTTGTTTTGTTTGAGCTTATATTGATTTGAATTGTGTTGAATTGAGCTGATTGTTTGTAGTATTCGTGATAGTTCATGATATTGCCATGCAACTTTTTATCTTTATCAAGTTAATTTGGAATGTTTTGTGAAAAGTTTTGACGGTTGGTGTCTAACACCTATGGGCATCTCACCCAAACCTATGTTGAGTGTTTAGCATCGTTTTCAGGTTAACTCAGGTGATGAAATTGAATGTTGTGAGTGCTAGTGAGTCATAAGTTGCAAAGATGAAGACATCTGTATGATTTTTTTTTTTTGCTATGCCGTTTTATTTGAGCAATATGTTGATTTGATTTCTAGACTTTGTTTTGATATTATAAGACTTGTATGGATGGTAATCCTTATCATTTATATTTGGTCGTTGGTTTTTTGTTGGATGTTATCATGACACGTTGTGTCTTTACATTTATTACGCTATTTAGTATTCCTCTATAAAGATACCATGTGCTATGTTAATATCTTTCATGTTATGCCTCGCGTTTCCGCCTTGGCGGGGTGTGACAGTTATAGTGGTATAGATGCATAAGATGTATGAAATGGACTTGAAATAATTGTGTATGCTCATAATGCGAATATGAATGATTGATATATTATACATGTTCTAACCGGTTACTTACTAAGTGGTATGTGCTTAGATACACATACCTTTGACCTAATAAAACGTGCTTAAAAGACTAAAAACATTCCAAAAATACATTGTATTTGTGTGTTTTGCATTTGTATTGTGCAGATAACGGATATCAACAAAAAGGACAAAAATTAAGCCAAAACGGACAAAACCGAGCACGGAATGGAAAGAGCGTGAAAAAGTCATAATCAAAGTCAAAGTCAACCAAGTCAAAGTTAAAAGTCAAAGACAAAGCCGGTATCGAAGAAATGTTAAATGGGCCAACCCGTACCCATATAATAGGCCGGGTAAGCCCGTTTAAACATTATGAAGACTAAAAATAACCCAAAACCCTTTTTGTAAACAAGCCGGCCCAATCCCTAAGCCCAATTCCCACTTAACACCTGTTACCCCACAACACCATAAAAACCTTTACATCATTAGTCCTAAAGGACTAACTGTGTCAGTCCAAAAGGACTAACGATGCAAACATATACCAAAAACAATGGATTAACCGCGTTAAATATCGAACACGCTGTATATCTCTCCCAATTCCATTTTCCCGCCAAACCCTCTACCCCACTGTTCATCTGTCACTCTCACCTCGACCTCTCCCATGCATCCAAACAAAACAAGGTCACAACTCCCCTCCCCCCCTTAACACCAAATTCTACCTTGGCAATCCCACACAACCCCATTCGTTCAAGGTTAAAGACAAAAATTGAGGGTTGAGATTGAAGGGATTGGGCACCAAGCAAATCCAATGGCTATGATGACTTGGAGACTTCACTCACACAAGAAACACACTCCTCAAACTCTCACAGAAGAAACACACTTCAAAGACTTCAAGACCTAACATTCTTCTATAAATAGGGCACTTTTAAGCCTTTGAAAGGCATCTAGTTAGTTTTTAGCAGCTTATTTAGTTAACTTTTAGCTTATTGTCTTTAAAATTCAAGTATTGTAATCTGTTTCTTAAGTTAATGAAATTTGAAGTTTTTAAGATTTAAAATTCTGTTTTTAAGGTTCATGCTTCATTAATGTTCAAAGTGTTTTATAAGCTCTTTATAAGCTATTATTTACTCTTGTAAGCTGTTTACTTAAGTTTTACGAGCTCCTTCCATGGTTTGTAAGGTTTAAGCTTATTTCACCAAAAATTTACTCAAAACTCCTCGCCACGCTTCGGGCTCCTCGCCTCCCGCTTCGCCACCAGTAAGGATGGGCTTTATTGGTGTTACTTAGCTTGATTATGTATATGCTGGGTTAAGGTCTTAGAGCTTAATAGGGTTTTTTACCTGTTTTGAGCAAGGGGTTGAGGTACACTCCATTTTTTTATTTCTAAATTGCTCATTAACCTTCTTGTGCTTAATAATCTGTTTTGCTTATTCTGTTTGCTAATGTCTGCTTATTATTGCTTATTAGTCCTTTATTAACTTAGTTTAATATCGGTTATTTCAAATTTGAGCTTACTTCATACTTTGGTAGTATAAAAATGCTACAACAGAATTTAAAGGGGTGTTTGGTTTAAGGGCTAAAATGGGTCAATTTGGTTGAAAACTCATATGGGTCATTAAGCCAACTTTAACACCCTCTTTTAAGCTATATTAATCAGTTTTAAAAAGTTTTTAAAGTGAAAAATCAAGTTTTATGGTTTTATCTATAAAATGTTTAAAACTGTGTTCTCAAAACAGTTTTGAACAGCTTATTTGATCTTAACTTTGAAAACGGCCTTAAGGTGTTGATTTAGTGTTCTTTTAAGTGTCCAAATGCAGTAGGTTTAAGTTAGTTTAAGTTGTATTTGCCATTTTGAGTTTTTGTCTAAAACCTGTCAAGTTTTCTAAGTATATTTAAAAGTCTCTTTTTGATCTTAATTTTAAGTTAGTTAATGTTTGTTTTAGAGTCTGATTTTCATATCATAAGTAGTTTGTACTATAGATTTTATCTATTTAATCTTATTTTGCATTTTAGTTAGCTTATACCAGCTTATTTTTAGGGCTGCAAAAGCCAATTTATCTTTTAAAAGGAAACCAAAAAGAGTGCAATATGTGTGAACAGGCTTCTTCATAAGCAAATTTCATGGCTTATTTTAATTTCAAAATGATTTTTCTTTGCTGCTTATAGTAGCTTATAGGATAAGCTTGAGCTGCATATAAGCCACTAAGCCATAAGGATCTATTTCCTAGCTTAAAAATAAGCTAGAAAGTGCCCCTTTTGGCTGTTTTGTTCTTAGTTTTAGCCAAATAGCTTATTTGATTATCTGAGCTTATTGGCTTATTGGACTTGCTTATTTGGGTTTTAGTCTTGCTTATTAGGTTAGTTTAAGAAACTTGTAGCTTATTTTACTTTAAGTTAAGCTTGTAAAAGCTTATTCCCAAAATCTGCCTTTAAGATTTAAGTTAAACTGTCCTCTTGCCTTTTCATGATTTTTAGCTTATTCGTTTTAGCTTATTTCTAGGTTTAAGTGCTTCTTAGGTTTAGGTGTTAAGCTTTCTTATCTTATTTTGCTTTTTCTTTAGCTTATTAAACCCAAAAAGCCAAAACAGTTTAGGTGTTAAGCTTCTTTAGCTTTTAAGTAAGTTGTCACCTCTTAGTGCTTATTTCTGTGTTTATTTGTGGTTTTTATAAAAAGTCATTTCATAAAAGTTGCTTATTTTTAGGTCTTAACGCTTTTTTTCATAAAAAATTCTGCAAAAATAAAAACGTTATTAGAGAGTGGTTGAGGTCTTGGGTTCGAGCCTTGGCGAGTCCCCCTCATCTTGGGAAGACCTTTCTTACGGACCGCTCGTGCTTTGATTGACGTTCACAGAAAAGAAATGATTCTCCGTGACGGTGATAAAAAATTAACCTTGAATATGAAATATGACACTTCAAGCTATTCAAACCAACCTCACAAAGAATCAATCAACATGATTGATTTCTGCAATGTTTCATATGAGGATTATCTTGAAGATTTGTTTGCAACAAAATCATCTGAGTGGCAATCCCACTCCAATTTCGGACCCTATTGTTTCTTCTTCTCCCACACTTACTTCCTTAGAAGAAAGTGATTTAATTTGGGAAGAATTCGAAGCTTATCTCGTAAGTGATTCATTTCCACCGGGGAGTGATGATACCGACTTTGACTCGGAAGGAGATCTTCATTTAATTGAGGAATTATTAAATAATGATCCTTCATCTCCTCTCCCTCTTTCTGATAATCCATTAAGTGGCAATACCACTTCTTCTTCTCCTGACCATTTGCTCGAGGAGTTCGCCGATGAAATCGCTCTTATTACATTTCCACCGAGAAATGATGATCTTCCTTTTGATATCGAATCCAATCTTAGAGAAATAGAATATTTGCTTAACCATGATCCTACCAAGGAGATGGATTATATTCTCGAGGATTCGGTTGATGAGGGTAATCTTGCAGATCCTAATAACGATCTTGTTGATACCATTCCTGAGATATTCACCAATGAACATACTCTTGATTATCCATCTCCACCATTATATGATGATGTCGATGATGATCTTGTTGAACTTAAGTCCGATAATGATGATGTTTATGATGATCCATTTGACTCCAAGGAAGATAAAATCAAAGAGCCTAAACTCTTGATTGATGAACTTGATCCCCCTAGATCAAGTGATTTCCTTCCTTCCCCCAAGTGTGACTCAGTTCTCTATGAGGATTTTTCTGAGGTTGATGCTTTTCCTTCAACCAATAACGAGGACAAGTATTTAATCCGGGTATACTCATTCATGATAACCTTTTCGAAGTCACTATTTAAGCAACACCAGATAAGAATTTAAAGAAGATATCCATATCTAATGCTTCTTTAATTCTTGAGGATTTTAATCATCCTCTTTATGAACTTCTTTTCCACATAGAAATTCCCAGGTCCAGAACTTTACTCTCGTTTTCATCCAAAAATGAGGAAAAAATTTTCAACCCCGGGATTCTCACTTCTAAAGGAGTTTATACTTCTCTTCTCTCGAAATTATCTCATCGGGACTCTAAAGCTTTCTAAGTCATTAATATTTTTGAAAGCCTGATGGAGATTTTTCCTTGCTCTTATGGAGAGGACATCCGTGTTTTGGATGTTCCGTGTCTCCATTTATATCCCCCATGAACAACTCAATTCGGGGGACGGGTCAAGCTTAGTGACCTTAAACAAGCGCTTTGTGGGTGGCAACACATGCTTATCTTAATCTAATTATAATAGTAGTAACGAATAAGTGTGTTGTGGGGAGGCTCGCCTCTTCCAATTTCTCATGTTTTATGTTTTGTGTTGTATGTCCAGGATTGCCCAGATTTTGAGGCCTCTCGTGCTCGTGGTTTTGTCCTTCATTCACTCGAGCTTCAAATCCTTAGCTTCATTATGGGAATCCAATATCCTAATCTTATCGACTAACGTTTATCTTTAAGCACACTTAATAAACGGCTTTAGATTTACGTAGAGACCCTTCTTAAAACATTGAGGACAATGTTTAGTTCTAGTAGGGGGGATCTATCGATTTGATTGTGCCTGCAGCCGTTGTTTTTACGTAATCTCGTTTTTACCACCAAAATACCAAGAAAATGAAAAAATTTAAAAATTTTCAAAAATAAAATTAGTGTTTTGTCACAATTTTGACTTTCCTGCTGGGTAGAATAAGAATAAATTTTGACTCGATCGAGCGTGTTGAGCTCTAGCTTGTTCCTTAACTTTAGACAAGCATTTCAGCGAATCTTTGCGAAGGACGGAAAATATAGAGTTTATAGAGAGTTAGATCTAAACAAAATTATTTTCAAAATCCTTACAAGCTTCATAAGGTAATAATGTGGCTTTTTTTCTCCCATAACTCCTAACGCTAACTACATTATACGTGCTATTTTTGAAATTAAAACTTAAAATCAACATTGTTTGAAATGTAAGTCAATAACAATCTTTGTCTTAGTTCAAATTTATACTTGAATTTTCCAAAAAGAAGTCTTCTCTATATATCATGGTATAAAGTTATAAAAAAAATGATGAATAAGGTAATAATATAAACTGTGGGCTGATAAAAAGTTTACAGTCACTTGCCGCCCACAATCCGCTGTGGCAGACTAAAAAAGAAAGCTCATAGTTAAGAAAATAATATTCCGATACAGATAAAAGTTTTCTGCATCTTACAGCGGCTCACAACCAATGTTGCAGCCTTCAAAAAGGTCGAGGATTTCAATTGCATCATGGTTATATTAATGTTAAGTGCAATAAATGTGATTTAATAAATATAGGGAAAATCTCTTTTTCTTAAATTTAAATATGCTTTCGAACTAAGACTATTTCATTTTAAATAAGTTATGTTGGAAATTATGATTTGATGATTACAAAATCTTATATGCAACAATGAAGAAAGAAGAAACAATAAGGACTTAAGATGTAATATTAGGTTAGCTTAATATGTAAGCTAGGTTTTTAAGTTTCTTCTGTAAACCCTAACCACTCTAGTTTATAAAGAGAGGCAGGGAGTCAGGTTTAGGGATTAATCCAAAAAGTGAGTGTGTACACTGGATCAATGTAAGTCTAGTCTATAAGGAGGTTGTATCCCTCAAGGATCTATGATCCCAGTTAACAGTATCATTGATGTAACCGTATTTATCTTGATCAAATATATAGGGGCTAAGTGGAGAAATTTGGTAAAACCTTGTGTTAATAACAATGATTCTATGTATTGAATATTCCGCCTTTGTTATTAATTTATCCTAGATAAGGTCTAAACAACCTGAGCTACAACGATCTAAGGAATCGATTTGGTTTTTCACATTGGTATCCAGAGCCTCGTGGCTTCTCCTCTAGGGATATACAAGTTTTGTTGAGTCGTCGCTATGCAGAAAAAGAAGGTATTATCTTCTTTTTGATTTTATGGGCATTTGTGATTTATAGGGTTTTTATGGCGACACTTTAAAGGGTTGTTAAAAAAAAAAAAAAAAAAAAAGTGTTCGTGTTTGATTTTGGGGATGAATCAGAAGTTGAAAAAAACCCTAATTTTATGATCGTTACTAAATGGTTTTTCCAAGTGATTATTTAGTGAACTAAAAAAGTGCACTAAAAAAAAAAAAAGGGTACCAGATCTGTGATTATATTGAAACAATTGGTTGGCAACGTCAAGAGAAGGTTGATGTTTCGGTTCTTAAAAGGAGCAGCAGCAAAAACGCAAGAAAAAGTAACAGCAGGTATGTGATGGTTAGTACTGCTACATATTGGTTAGTACTGCCAATAAAATTTTTGTACTGCTTGTTAACGTTGAGCTGTTGAGTTAAGGGAGAGGGTTATTGTTGCTTGGGCTCATGTTTTAATGCTGCTTATGTTGAGTTTGCAGTTACAGATGTTTGGACTCGAAGTTGTACTTGTACTGTTACAAGGTGTCGTATGCAACAAGCAAAGGAAAGTTTATGCTGCTCGTATATTATTAATGTTGCCAAGTCTATTGTTAGTGCTGCCAAGGTTAATTAATACTGCTCGTTGATATTTACTACTGCCAAGAATATTATTAATGCCGCTTCTATGCGTTAATGCTGCTAATCTTGAAAGTTAATACTGCCAGCATTTAAACGTAATACTACGCAGCATCAGAATTTAATACGCCATTTTTTTTTTTTTTTTTTTTTTTGTAGAATTTCAAGTGTTAGATATTGCTTGGTTTTTGAACTGTACCATACATTGCTGCTGCTTGATTTTTTATACTGCCCACAGTTTTAAACGCAGTTACTACTATTCTGTATTGATCGTGGTTTAATAAGTTGTACTGCTAGCATTAAGAGCAGTTAGTTAGTACTGCTTGGAGCTTAATGGAATTAATACTGCTAGCATTGTTCGATATTGGATACCACACACAGATTGATTTTGGTTTAAATGTTTAATGGCTCATTTTTGGAATTATTGTTTAATTGGTTACGAAGAGATTACTTATCATTTAATTAGAAGATTAATGGATTTCACGGGTTGTGTTTCTTAATTATATCTTTTGGTCTTGGAGATAACTTGTTTGGTTATATACGGTTTATGATGAAGACTTGATAAAACTAGTTTTTACCTGATGTAAGGAGATACATTGTAGTACTCCAGGATTTACTATCGACTTGTACGTGACTCATGTATAAGGCAAGCGGATTTATCAAGATACTATCTACTCATAAAAAAAGAAGAAATTATGAGTTATATCATATTTTAGTGCTAAGACATAAGACACAAGTTGGGATTAATTCTACATCAGCATCAAGTAACGTGATACTTAGTTTTTCTCTTCATCAGTGATCATTACAAAGAGCCTACAAATTCAAGATTCAAGAGATGAGTAAAAACTTTCAGGGGAAGCCTTATTGTTCACATATTTAACCATCTACGCTGCATCACTTGAGGGGAAGTGTTCACAGGTTCTTATCTAACACAAGACCCCATTGGATGATACAAAAAGAGGAAGAAGATTCATGATTTGCAAGCTTATTTTACGGTGGCAGTTAAGGAGTATCTTAAGTCACGGGAACATTGTTTCTTTTATGAAGATTGTTTTGTAATATTCAAATAGGGGAAGATAGTTGGGAATTAATGATTTTATGATTACAAAATCATATATGCAACATGAAGAAAGAAAAACAACAAGACTTAAGATGTAATATAGGTTATCTTAATATGTGTAAGCTAGTTTTTTATTGAAACCCATCCTCTCTAGTTTATAAAGAGAGACAGGGAGTCTGGTTTAGGTATCCATCCAGAAAAGTGTGTGTGTACACTGGATCAATGTAGACGTCTAGTATAATGGAGGTGTAGCCTCAAGGATCTTTGATCCCTGTTACAGTTCATTGTGTAACCGAAATATCTTGACAAATAATATGGGGGGTACTGGGAGAATGAAGTAAAACTTGTTCAATATTTTTGGTTCTATTCCGCTTTGTTTTTATAACTTATAGAACATTGAAATTACCTAATAAAAGGTCAAAACAACCTTGAGCTTAAACGATCTAAGTAACGTTTTGGTTTACACCAAGTTATGTATAAACGGTAATCCTAAGAGTATTTGAAACCGAAAAGGTCCGTAGAGAACGAAACTATTCTTTGTGTGGGTGTCAAAATCCTGGTCACTATAGCTGCAAGGTTTGGATGTGCCGAGACAAGTCGTTACATGGGAATGGATCCTCGCCTCCCAAACTCCATTATTTCTCTCTCGGGTGGAACGTAAAGCATAGAATTTTGCAAAACATTGATCCAATGGTTGAAATACGAAATGACAACATACACCAATATATAAGTAATTGACGGGAGTGAAAAGTTCACAAGTTATAAAATATGAGTAGTGTTAGCATCTTAACTTATATTTAACGGAGGATTTCCGTTTTGTGCTTGTTTGGAACAAGTGAAAAGTTAGGAACGATGAATTTATCCTTTTTAGGGCATTTTAGGATTAAAGTGCTTCTTATTTTATAACCCTTAAAGTTATGAAATAACGAAAGTCATGCATGTTAGTTAGTTACTAAAAAAAAGTACAAAAAAATGAGAAAAAGGAAAAATACAAAAATATGTATGTAAATATTTTTGGTCAAAATGGGGCTTTTCAAAGCTATTGATTCTTTAATTCCCCTTGATGAACACTTAGCTACTTTTCGAGGTAAATAGTCGAAGGGGATTGAGATTCTTGGTTTTCTAAAGTGTTTACTTATGGCATTGCGTGAGGACACGACAATAGTTTAGTATGGGGGATTTTGGTATGTGCTTAATTACACATACCTTTTACCTTTAAAAACGAGCCTAAATGACCAAAAACGGACATAAAATGCCAAATATATGCTTGTTTTGCTATTTGTGTTGTGCAGATAACAAATATTCACTAAAAGACAAAAATCAAGTCAAAACGGACAAAACCGAGCACGGGAATAGAAAGAACGTGAAAAGCCAAAAAGTCAACCAAGTCAAAGTCAAAAGTCAAAGACAAAGCCGGTATCGAAGAAATGTTAAATGGGCCAACCCGTACCCATCTAATGGGCCGGGTCAGCCCATTTAAACATTATGAAGACTAAAAATAACCCAAAACCCTTTTTGTAAACAAGCCGGCCCAATCCCAAAGCCCAATTCCCACTTAACACCTGTTAGCCCACAACACCATAAAAACCTTTACATCATTAGTCCTAAAGGACTAACAGTGTCAGTCCAAAAGGACTAACGATGCAAACATATACCAAAAACAGGGGATTAACCCCGTTAAATATCAAACGCACTGTATATCTCTCCCAATTCCATTTTCCCGCCAAACCCTCTACCCCACTGTTCATCTGTCACTCTCACCTCGACCTCTCCCCTGCATCCAAACAAAACAAGGTCACACCCCCCTTAACACCAAATGCCACCTTGGCAATCCCACACAACCCCATTCGTTCAAGGTTGAAGACAAAAATTGAGGGTTGAGATTGAAGGGATTGGGCACCAAGCAAATCCAATGGCTATGATGACTTGGAGACTTCACTCACACAAGAAACACACTCCTCAAACTCTCACATAAGAAACACACTTCAAATACTTCATCACCTAGCATTCTTCTATAGATAGGGCACTTATAAGCCTTTGAAAATCTATCTAGTTAATTTACAGCTTATTGTAGTTTACTTTTTAGCTTATTGTCATTTCCTTTTCAAAGCCTTGTAATGTTTTTAGAGTTTAATGAAATTTAAGTTTTTAAGTTAAAATCCTGTTTTTCTCTTTTATGCACTTCATGTTTTGAAAATGTTCTCATAAGCTCTTGTTTAAGCTCTTGTTTAAACTGTTTTCATAAAGCAATAAAAAACTGTTAAGCCATTAAAAACTAACATAAAAAAGTCACCTAAAAAAACACAGCTTAGTTTTTAAGATTTAAAATTCTGTTTTTAAGGTTCATGCTTCATTAATGTTCAAAGTGTTTTATAAGCTCTTTATAAGCTATTATTTACTCATGTAAGCTGTTTACTTAAGTTTTACAAGCTCCTTTCATGGTTTGTAAGGTTTAAGCATATTTTACCAAAAATTTACTCAAAAAGCTTTTGGAAGATAAGCCAGTTAAGGATGGGCTTATGGGGTTACTAGATTGCTTATTTATAAGCTGGGTAGGTCCTTAGAGCTTAATAGGATTATATTACCCCTGTTTTGAGCAAGGGGTTGATGTACACTCCATTTTTTTTATTTCTAAATTGCTTATTAACCTTCTTGTGCTTAATAACCTGTTTTTCTTATTCTGTTTGCTAATGTCTGCTTATTATTGCTTATTAGTCCTTTATTAGCTTAGTTTAATATCTGTTATTTCAAATTTAAGCTTATTTCATACTTTGGTAGTATAAAAATGCTAAAACAAAATTTAAAGAGGTGTTTGGTTTAAGGGCTAAAATGGGTCAATTTGGTTGAAAAACTCATACGGGTCATTAAGCCAACTTTAACACCCTCTTTTAAGCTATATTAATCAGTTTTAAAAAGTTTTTAAAGTGAAAACTCAAGTTTTATGGTTTTATCTATAAAATGTTTAAAACTGTAGTCTCAAAACAGTTTTGAATAGCTTATTTGATCTTAATTTGAAAACAGTCTTAAGGTGTTGATTTAGTGTTTTTTTCAGTGTCCAAATGCAGTAGGTTTGAGTTAGTTTAAGTTGTATTTGCCATTTTGAGTTTTTGTCTAAAACTTGTCAAGTTTTCTAAGTATATTTAAAAGTCTCTTTTTGATCTTAATTTTAAGTTAGTTAATGTTTGTTTTAGAGTCTGATTTTCATAGCATAAGTAGTTTGTAGTATAGATTTTATCTGTTTAAGCTTATTTTGCATTTTAGTCAGCTTATACTATCTTATTTTTAGGGCTGCAAAAGCCAATTTGTCTTTTAAAAGGAAACCAAAAAGAGTGCAATCTGTGTGAACAACCTTCTTCATAAGCAAATTTCATGGCTTATTTGAATTTCAAAATGATTTTTCTTTGCTGCTTATAGTAGCTTATAGGATAAGCTTGAGCTGCATATAAGTCACTAAGCCATAAGGATCCATGTCCTAGCTTAAAATTAAGCTAAAAAGTGCCCCTTTTGGCTGTTTTGTTCTTAGTTTTGGCCAAATAGCTTATTTTCTTATCTGAACTTATTTGCTTATTGGACTTGCTTATTTAGGTTTTAGTCTTGCTTATTAGGTTAGTTTAAGAAACTTGTAGCTTATTTTACTTTGGGTTAAGCTTTTAAAAGCTTATTCCCAAAATCTCCCTTTAAGTTTTATGTTAAATTGTCCTCTTGACTTTTCATGCTTTTTAGCTTATTCGTTTTATCTTATTTCTAGGTTTAAGTGCTTCTTAGGTTTAGGTGTTAAGCTCTCTTAGCTTATTTTGCTTTTTCTTTAGCTTATTAAACCCAAAAAGCCAAAACAGTTTAGGTGTTAAGCCTCTTTAGCTTTTAAGTAAGCTGTCACCTCTTAGTGCTTATTTCTGTGCTTATTTGTGGTTTTTATAAAAAGTCATTTCATAAAAGTTGCTTATTTTTAGGTCTTAAAGCTTTTTTTCATAAAAAATTTTGCAAAAATAAAAACGTTGGGAAAGTGGGAAGCCAAGGGTGAGCCAAGGCTCGAACCCAAGACCTCAACCACCCTCTACCAACGTTTTTAACACACACCTCACTACCACTAGCACCAGTAGGGCTATCTGGTATTACTTTGCATGATTTATTATTTAAACCCTTTTAGCCTTATAAGCTTATCAGCCCCTTTTGGCTTATTTACAGCTTATTTCATTAAGCTGTTTAGACCATTTTATTTTTCCTAGGTTCATCACTGTCCAAAGAACTTTTCATAATTTTTTCAGAATTTTCCAATTTAGTTTAGTATTTTTAATTAATTTTTTAGATTAAATCAGTTTTTAATTCATAATAAATAAAATAAAAGTCAAAAAATTATAATTCTTTTTTTTTAAATTTTCTTTTATCATTTAGGATTGTTAAAAATTAAATTTGCATTGGTAGGGTTAAATTTGTAGAATTTAGTTTTTTAAAGAACGGGATTTGAATCCCGTTATCGTTTTTAGGTTTAAATCTTTAATTGCTTTCGTTTTTAGTTTGCCTTTTCTTGTTTTTGCATATTATTAGTAGAAATAGAATCCAAATCAATCATTGACCATTCAATCACGCGATCATGAACTTAATCTCGATTTTCAATTCACACCTCGTCAGGACACAACCCGGAAAAGTTTTTTTTTTGGGATTTTACTTTGGATAAAAGTAATAACTCTTTTAAAAAGCCTCTTGGAATTTTATTGATTGATAATTTTAATCTCCTCTTATTATTATATATTTATATTTATTATATATATATTATATAGTAAAAGGTGATTAATTTTATACGTGTTAATTTTTGATATCAGTATCTGCAGCCTTAAAGACTGTTTCGTCTGCTTGTACAGACTTACCAGTCGATTTTGGTTGAGATGAAGTGTTACTTTTAGAAGAACCTGTTGACTTTGGCTTTTTGGACGGTTCTGCATCCTTGCTTGTCTTACTTTTCTTCAACCCTTGGTCTGGTCCAGCACGAGGGTCTTGATCTCTATCATCATCATCATGCGGTCTTTTCTTATGTTTAATTAAATTAGAAAATCCTTGATCCATGACGTTTTTCATCCGCTATCAGTGAATTCATAAGAGCGTTATACAAGTCTTGTTTGTAGGATGTTTGTTGAATGACTTGGATTCATGCATGGAATCAAACATGGCTTGTTTTTGATCAAACTCAGGAAGTGCAGTCTTAGCAGATGATTTTATTATATACTAAGACTTTTGCTGCTTTTCTGCATGTTCCATCTTGATGTTCTGGATCTCTAAAGTACTTTTCCGAGAATATTCTTGTCTAAATTCTTCAGTGTGCTTTTGGAGCTCCTTCTAAAGAGCGTCACCCAGACTTGATCTAAGATACTCATTTACAACTGATGGAACTTCAGATCTAATTGATGCATGAAGTGTTGTAGAGAGATCAACTTGTTTGAGTTCTTTGACTTCTTTTTCTAAGTAAGATACTCTAAGCTAGAGAGCAAAAAGGGTTTTAGATTCAGGATTTACAGAAGTGGAGGTAGGACCTTTAGTTTTTGTTATTGTTGTTGTTGGGATTGGTGGAGGTGTTGGAGTTGTTAGAGTTGGAGGAACAACAGATGCAAGTACATCAAGAAACGGTGCTGAAAGTATAAACAAAACCTCTTATTGAATTTGTACATCTACCATAGATGTAATTTCTGCATCTGCATATTCCTTAACAGTACCCAATAATGAACGTTCAGGAAAAGAGATAAGAAATTGATTACCGTAGTTAGATGACACAAAGTGCCTGGATGTGGACATAAATAGTGTCGGCTTCTCCTTGTGTGTCTTAGAAGCGAGAAACCCTACTTGATCATCCTTAGCTTGTTCATCTAGAGCTGGTTCTTGATCGATATCTTTTTCTTTTTCTACCTTGTCTTCATCATTCTTTTCAGCATCGTCCATTGCTTAATCTTCATTATCTGATTATGTACATTCATCATCATTCGTTTCTTCTATGTCAATAGTCTGATCATTATCATTGTCATCTTCTTCATCGTCATCTGAGTAGATCCATGGAACTTTTTTTTATTAGACTTCTTAGTGTCACTATCATTATCCTAGCTTTCTTCTAAGACATTAGTAGCTACAGAATTGACCTTTCACTCATCGAGAACCTCTGGTATCAAACCAGCTCCTTCACTTGAGCTTGCAGTATTTTGTTGTCCTATAGCTAGTTTGCTGGCTTTAATGGCTTTCTTTGTATCAGCATCAAGACGTTCTTTAATAGACATGACTTGAACACCTTTGAGTCTCTGAGATTGGTCCAGTGGTTTCTTCTTTGATACTGTTGGAGTATCTTTGAAGACAACACATGTCTGCTTTCTTGTTCCAGTAGATTTTTCAGTGACTAGACGTTCATGAGTTTCATGCACAGGTCATGCTGCTTCTTGTTCTTCAGCTTCAATTCTACTGATTGACTTTGCTAATTCAAGAGCAGCATTAGGATCTTCAGAGATTATATTGTCATCAGCCGTGAGAGAACTTTTCTTCTTTGGAGTAGTAGTAGTTTTTTTATCTTTCTAGCTTTCTTCGGAATGGCTTTTCCAATAGAGAAAGTAAGATAAGTCTTATATGCCGTAGTTTCCATAATTTCTCTAGAAACCATGGCATCAGGAATTGTTTTACCATACATTTGACTATCTTCATACTTGGAGACAAACTTCAGTCCTCTTAGAACATTGTCATCCTTGATTGTATGCATGAATAATTTGTTTCTCATGGAAATAGTTTTGTCTTTGGAGATGAAGTGTTGAATGATTGCCTTTGTGAACCTGGGACAGGGCATGTTTGCACGTCTTTTGGCACTGATTTGTATGCTGTTAATCTGGTACATGAAGTCTTCCCCAATTAACTTAACAAAATCTACATTCTTATTATAATATATACCCCACAAAATTTAAGCTCTTGACAGTCTGAGCTGATCAAGTCCTGAAGTTTTTCTAGAAATACATTTGTTGATGATAGTAGCGAAAGTTCTCCATGGTTGATACATGTGATCAGTAAACATTTGATTAGGTAGTTTAGGACAGATTTGGAGAACTTCACGAAAGACTTCTACACCAATCTTAAATGTCTTGTTATCCAGCTTGAACTTGTAAGTTGAAGAGTCTTTGATCTTAGAAATACTAAACTAGAACTGGTGCATGTAGATCTCAGGGACATCAGTAGTGATTAAGAAAACATTGTAGTAGGGAGAGAGTGTGAGAGTGTCCAAAACGACTTGATAAGTGGCTTCTTTCTGAGTCTTTATTGGAACAATCCTTATGTTGCACTTGCCAATCTCAGCATGATCATCAGGTACAACCAAGGCATCATCAAGAGCACATTGTGAAACAATGAGTGGATTCATGATTCTGCTAGAAATAGTCCGAAACAGTTTATATATAAGAAATAGTCCTGAATCTACATCACTGATTAGGCATTTTGATCATGTTGATGTGATTGATTAAGATGCAAGACTAGTTATTAAATCAGGTGATTACACATGGTTTAACAAAAACATGATTAAGAAAGTCAACTATTGTCAATAGTCAAAAGTCAACTTAGAAAGTCAACAGTTCAAATATTGGTCAACCCAAAGGCAGATAATCAATCCATGTAAAAGTTAGGCAAATTTAGGCAACCCACTAGCAATCCATGATCAAACTTTGTCAAACATAAAAAATCATGCATAAATCGGCTAGTTAAACTAGTGTGTATAAATCGGCTAGGCCCAATCTGTGTGGATAAATCGGCTAGACTAGTCTAAGGGATAAATCGGCTAAGCTAAGCTAAGTGGATAAATCGGCTAGGAAAAGCTAAAGGATAAATCGGCTAGGCAAAGCTAAGGGATAAATCGGATAAGCCAAAACACTAGTGGATAAATCGGCTAGGCCACTCATAATGGATAAATTGGCTAGGCCAATCACAATGGATAAATCGGTTAGGCCAATCCATAGTGGATAAATCAGTTACCCCAATATTATGATGGATAAATCGGCCAAAGTATATACCATACCCAAGATCAACTTAGCACATTAGTTTAAGCAATAACATGATTCCAAGCAGTCTTAAACAACTCATGAGCCCCTTAAACAAGTTTTACTCAAGAACACCAATTTTAGAGATTTTCGAGCCAAATACCTATTTTTTAAGCCAAGAAAATCAAACATTGATGTTCTACCTAGTTGTTATACATTCTTACATATACAAGGACACTAAATATTACATTTAAACACAAACCCAAGAACATTTACACCTCCTTGATTTCACCTAAATTTCGACCCACAAAATCACCAAGAACACACTCATGTGATCACCCAATCAAAAGCTGTTTTGGTCGAGTATTCTATACCCCCAGACAAACAAAACCTCCATGGTTAATTAGATTTTTACTCACTTTAATTTTTGAAGAACCCTAGTTCAAATTTAAGGGTTTTCGAGTAATTTAAGTGTGTTTTAGACCAATTCCTTACACAAGAATGATGTTGGAAGGGTAGAAAACATATTGTGATGATTACCTTAAAGATTTAAACATGTTTTGGTTTGATCTTGATTTTGGCCGATTTGAGCTAGAGAGAAATTGGGTGAAATAGTTTGAATATTATAGAAAATTTGGCTAAGGTGGTGTTTTTGTTAAACAAGTTTTGACTATTGGTAGTTTTGGCCCTTGTGGTTTAAACTATCTTCCCTTTTCCTTTTAAACCTTTCTTATCACTTAAAAGCTTTGGTAAATGACACCTTTAGACCCTTTAGTTGCTACAAACTAGTCTAAGCCTTTCATTTTGCAATCAAGTCCCTTCAGGTTTAAGCAACTAACATATAAAGCCCAAATGAGTTAAAATTAATTAACTCCCCCTTTAAATATTGATTTGTTATATTATAAAACCTTTTTTGTTTGTTTATTGATTGTCTTTTGAATTTTCAAATGATTTTTGAAGAAGATTATTTGACACTTTCTTCCCCTCAAATAATGACCTGGTTTTTTATTTAAAGAGTTGTAGATATTGTTTGAGAGTTCAAATTGTCTTTGAAAATCATTTTCTGATGAAACATGGAGATGATTAATTTGTTTTAAAATTCAACACCAACAAAAATAAGATTTCTCTTATTTAAACAAATAAATGCACTGACACGTACACTTATTGTATAGAAAGCCTGGGTTGTGTAGCAAAGTATACACAAGCCTTTGCATGATCATAAAGTTGATCATGCCCGAGAAACTTAAATCCCGTTATGAGGACAAGTTTTCTTTTTGTAAAATTTTATAAAAATGAAAATCTTTTTGAGTTTTTCTAGATTTTCTATATTTACATAGGATACAAGAAGATGTGCCACCATCACTCTTCTTCTTCTTCTGCCAGTCTTTTCAGCGTTTCAGGAGACATACTTCTCATTCCAAGCTTGTTGATAAGAAATTCAAGTCTTTCTCGTCCCAATGCTTTGGTAAAGATATCTGCCAGCTGATATTTTATTCTGACGAAGTATAGCTCAACCACCCTATTTTCCACTTGCTCTTTCATGAAATGGTATCTGATGTCAATATGCTTGGATCTTTAATGTTGGACGTTGTTACAGCATAAGGAAATATCACTTTTATTATCGCAGTACTGAGGAATTTTGTTGAATCCAAGGCCATAGTCTGTCAATTATAATCTCATCCAAAGTATTTGAGCACAACATCCTGATAAGGCAATGTATTCAGCTTATGTACTGGATATGGCGGTGCTCTTCTGTTTCTTAGACGACCAACTAACTAATCTGTTACCCAAGAGCTGCATACTTCCAGATGTACTTCTTCTGGTTTCTTGTCAACCAGCATGATCAACGCCTGCAAAAGTTGTTAGTGCAATACATGAATCCTTTGAATACTACAGAACCTTATTAATGGTTCCTCTTAGGTATCGAAAGATTCATTTAACTGCATGTAAGTGCTTTTCGGTAGGCTTAGCCTGATACCGGGCACACATGCAAACAACAGATGTCAGATACATAAGGGAGTCAATCATTCCACGATAGCGTGTAGGATCAACTGCTTTCCTTTGTGGATCTTCATCCAGTTTGGATTTCTCCACCATGGGAGTATCCACCGGGTCACTGGTTTCCATACCATACTTTTTAATTATTTCAAGAGCATATTTGGATTGGTTAAGAATGATTCCTATGGGACTTTGAGAAATCTGAAGTCCTAGAAAGAAAGATATTTTGCCCATCATTGACATCTTAAATTTTGAACACATTATTTCAGAAACATTTTCACAGAGTGACGGATCAATAGAAGCAAATATTATATCATCTACATAGATTTATACCAGTAAGATGTCTTTGCCTTCTTTCCGAGTAAATAATGTAGGATCAACTGTGCCTTTGGAGAAATTTTAGGAGAGTAAAAACGATGATAACAAATCATACCAAGCCCGTGGAGCCTGCTTTAGCCCGTAAAGAGCTTTCTTCAGCTTGTACACATGGTTGGGATTATCTTGATCTACAAACCCGTCTGGTTTACTGACATAGACCTCTTCACGAAGTATACCGTTTAAGAACGCGGTCTTGAAATCCATTTGATAGATTGTCATGTTCTTGTGAGCGGCATATGCAATAAAGATTTTTAAAGCCTCTAGTCGAGCAACCGGTGAAAAAGATTCTTCAAAGTCAATCCCTTCTTCTTGATGATATCCCCTTGCTACCAACCTAGCCTTGTTTTTCAAAACACCGCCCAGTTCGTCTAATTTAACCTTGAAGATCCACTTCAAAGTGATTATCATTACACGATCTGGACGTGGTATGAGCTCCCATACTTCAAGTCGTTCAAACTCATTAAGTTCTTCTTGCATAGCTTTGATCCAACAGGATTCCTTCAAAGCTTTTTTGTAATTCTTTGGTTCAACAGAAGTGAGAAAAGCAACGAAGTAACAAAACATGGCTTCATTTTGTAGTTGATGTCGTGTGGAGACAGATCTAGAAGGATTGCTAATTACATTATCCAATGGATGATCCTTGGTTCATTTTTTGAGATGTTCAGGTTGTTGATTGACCGAGTGCACATTAGTTGGAATAACATCCCTTAATGAAGATTCTTCAGAATTTGGTTCTGGAATTGGAACACCAAAGAAGGGATCATTATCTAAGTGTGCAACTTCAATATCATGAAATTGTTCTTCAACACCGAAAGGAATAACTGGGGATTGTGATTCTTGAGGGGTTTGAGAATGGTAGTTGAGGAAGGTGTATCGGTTGAATCAGCAGGATCTGAAGCAACAACTGCAGGAACTGGAGAAGCAACACTAGGTGGAGGATAAAATTACTCATCAAACATCGGTTGAAACAAAATATCCCAGTTCATCTTATTTGGTGGTACATACGGTGTTAGGGAGGGAGGATTTGGCACGAGTCCTGAACTGATTGTTCCATGAGTCAAAAGTTGATGCCCGAGTCCTAAACTGAGTTTTTTAGAAGCCATAGCTGTCAACTCATCAAAGTCAACGTGAATAGTTTCATTGATTAGACGGGTCCTCTTGTTGTAGATTCGGAAAGCCTTCTTTACAGGAGCATAACCGACGAAGATTCCAATATCTGCTTTAGGTTTTAACTTGCCAAGATCCTCACAATCATTAGTGGGGTAGCATAGAGCACCAAAGACATGAAGATAAGATAATTCGAGTTTCCTATTATGGAGAAGTTCATATAGGGTTTTGTTGTAACGTTTACAGATTAAAAATCGGTTTTGTATATAACAAGATGTCGCGACTGCCTCTACCCATAGAAATAACAGAGCCTTCGAGAATATCAACATTGTTCGTGCAGCTTCCACTAAAGTTTGGTTCCGTCTTTTGACAACGCCGTTCTATTGTGGAGAGCGAGCAACGGATGTTTGGCGTGAAATCCCGACATCTTCATAGTAAGCTTTCAGGGTTTAATTGACAAACTCTCTGCCATTATCTATTCTAATATTTTGGACTGTCGTATTGAGACGAACTTGAATCATTTTGAGAAATTTAATCACGAACTCTGGAACTTCATCCTTTTATCATAGAAATTTTACCTAAGTAAACCGAGAGTAATCGTCAACAATTACCAATATGTATTTTCGCCCATTGATACTTTGAATCTTCATTGGCCCGCAAAGGTCCATGTGCAGCAGATAGAGCTTTTCTTGAATGGAGTCCTCGGCTTTGGGTTTGTGGGTGTGTTTCTTGCTTTTCCCTAGAGCACAAGCGGAACATAAGTGATCCTTCTGAAACTTTAATTTGGGCAACCCACGAACCAGTCCTTGTTTAGCCAGTGTAGTGATAGAGTCGGAGTTTAAATGTGACAACCTTCGATGCCATAACCAAGACTTGGTCTTTAAGGCTTTAGACAAGAGGCAAATAGGATAAGGTAGCATCATATATTCCAGAGACAAAGTGTACAAATTTAATCCCCTTGATCCCTTAAGTAAATCAGCACCTTCTAAGTCACGAATGTAGCAGGTGTGTTTGCGAAAAGCTACCTCAAGATCTGGGTTACAAAATTGGCCAACGGAAAATAATTTGTGTCCTAGCCATTCCACATAGTAAACCCGAGAAATCATAACATTGCCCATCTGGTAGTCACCATAGCCCATTATCTTTGCAATCTGATCGTTACCTTACAGTACCTAGAAATTTGTGAACAAAGTTGATGAGCTGAGAGCGATTTCCGGTAATATGCTTGGAGCATCCGGAGTCCAAATACCAGAGAACAATTTGGATAACCTGAAACTGACAAGAGAAGAAGATGGAGCAGTGGAAACATTGGATCCCAGTTTTGGCTCGGTTTCGAGTTGTTAGAAATGTTAGATTCTACTCCTTTAGATCTACTGCTCGAACTTATATTGGTGACATCCTTAAGCATTTCAGGATTGTTCCTACGAGGTGTTATTTTCTTTGCTACTTTTGTTGGGAGTAGATTCTTAGGGGACACTACATTAGTGGAGGTAATCCTAGTCAAAGGGAACTATTTCCTCTTTAGTGAATTTCTACTTGTAGTATCCATTATAACCACATTAGTAAAAACTTTACAGTAGGTTTCAAGGTTGTTTTTTTATCCTCTTAGAAGATTTAGATTTAGAACGCACATTCACATCATTAACAAAATCAAGAACACACAAATCATGAATTGCATCAAACATACATTCATTACATGTAGCACAAATCAATTCAGAATTCACATTTAACATGGAATGCGTAACATTTGCATTACATATAGGTTCAGAAACACGATTCTTTTTATTTGAACTAGATTTAACGCTCCTAGGGTGGTCTTCTACTTTATTCTTTATGTTGCTACTGGTTGTTTGCGAGATCCTATTGTTCTTGAAATTGCCTGAAGGCTGTGATCTGCTAGCACTAGTAGAACTCTTCATTCTTATAGAAGGCAACACAAGTTTGTTAGAATCTTGTGTTTTGTGGGAATCTACCTATTTTTTAGTGTTGCTTGATGATGTGGCAAATTCGACAAACCTAACTTTCTTGTTTTTGTTCAATGGTGTGATCGCAACCAATTTCTCACTAGGTTTTGTTAAACTATGGCATGTAGTTGTAACATAAACTAGCACCTCCTGAATTGGTTTAGCATACTTACAGACATAGTCTAAATCACTGTCTAAAGGTTTGAGTGTCCTACCATGTTCGACTAATTCCTGAAGAATGTCAACATTTTCCTAAGTGTGCTTAATATAGTCTATGTGAGGATCCCTTTTGTTCAATACTTTAGGAGATAAAGGTTCTAAATCAAGCTTAAACATTACTGGATCAATAACCTTTGCATTATTCGGTGGGGCAGCCATTTCAACCACATTTTTGCCTTTTAAATTCTCAATGGGTTTCTTCAAGTTCGCAATGGAGACATCTTTTGCTTTTAGCTTAGCTTGCCATTCATTTATGTGGAAAAATTCCTAAATTTCAGGAGCATCTTGATTGTGTAAAGGTTTGTTATACAGAAAAATTTCTTTTTGATGTTGTAATTCAAGTTCAAGATTAACACATCGATTTTTAAGTCGTGAACATCTGAGTACAACTTCATTAAAAACTTTCTTTTCAATCATGTGTTCCTTTTTGGCAAGCTCAGCCTTAAGCATTAGATTCTTATTGTATTTATCAATATAATCTTGCTTCATTTTAGCCTAATTAGTGAGGGTAGCAAGAGAATTTACACAAATGTGAACTATATCTTGAGATAAGGGAAGTTCAAATAAGTGATCATTTTCTTGTATCAACAGCTCACTTTTAATATTATCATTCACGAGACATTTATTATTTATAGATAACACATTGACAGGTACAAAATCAGCATGCATCACAATATTCATAACATCTTGACAGATAATATGTTCCAAGAGTCGATCATTATCAAGAAAATTTTATTTCTTTTGAATATCAAAATATTTCTTGTCTACAGAATACTGTTCAACACAGCTCCATTTGTTTAAAACTGTTTTCTAACTTATTAAGTTAGATTCATGCCATTATCAAAAATCCATTAAATAATTCCCTTACTGTTTTTTTTTCTTTTTTTTTCTTTTTTCTAATAAATGGAATTACTTCTTCATGAAACACGCTTTTGTGTGTTCAAAACACCTGCCCTCTTTAGTTCATTGCATTCAGTGTGGTCATACTTTCACACCTTGTCAAAAAATGCCAGGTGATTTTTGTTTTGAATATTTGTCTTAACCATGCTTACTTTTGGAGTTCATGGATCTTCGTTCTAACAGGTGTAGTTTGAACAACAGGTTGTTCAGAAATAGGCTTTGAAATCTGTAACCAAAAAGCTTGTTCTACAGACAGTTCTTTTTGTGGAACAAAACGTTTTCCAAAATATTTAGACAATTTATTCAACTCGGAATAATTAATTGGAGAAATATTAATTTTCTTTTCTTTTGAAATTCGATCATTTTGTTTTGCAAGCATTTTTGATCGACTCTCTTCTTCTAAAATCAAAGTCTCTTTTTCATCAACCACATAAATCACATCATGTTTCTCCCTACCCGTAGATATCACAATTACCTATCTTACATACAGTTGGCTTATTCGATGAGCTTTCTTAAGATAAACGATTTTGATAACCTGCGCTTGTTTTTTTTTTTTGTCGAGTGTTCATCATAAAAAACTTGTGGTTTCGTTAGCATGTGCACTGTTTGCGCAGATTGACCCACTTTATAGACAATATTATCCAGTTCCTTTATTTTCTTTTCTAACTTAATTTCTTTGTCCATGTATTTATTTTCTTTTTCTTTGGATTCCTTTTTGAAAACAGTAAATGTATGCAATAATGATTCCTTTTCCTTTACTTGTTTAGAAAGAGTCTGTTTAAGTGAGTCAATTTCTTGCTTAAATGCATTCCTATCCCAAATCATGTCATCCATTTGTGAATTAATAAAATTTTCATGAATGCTCAAATCAACATTAAGTCTTTGTTTAAAAGTGTTAACTCATTCCTTATATCGTTCAAGCTCAGCGGTTAAGGATTCATTAACAGTTTTGGTTTCCTAATTTACCTTATCCTAATTAGTTACATGATTAGACATTTGTTCAGACATCTGTTCAAACATAGATATTATCATAGAATCTTGTTGTGCAAAAGAGTTAGTATCTTGAACGATCGCATTTTGCGTTTGTTGCAGATACTGTTCATAAGAAATGATATTACTATCACTTGTTATTTTGTTATCTGGAACTTAATCAATAAGGGATTGTTCAAACTACTGCATCTCTTGCACACTTTGATTAATCATATCATCATTTTGATAAGTGTCATGTTGTGGTACCTCAAAGAGGACATTTGAATCGTAACTAGAAAGATTAGCCATAAGGACCGCTTTTGCTGAAGAGATATCATCACAGTCAAAATCATAAGCATCTAGATCATCAGTCTAAAAAGCAACATTATATGGGATTGTTGTTTGAGTATCTTGACTATCAACAACTCTAGGATCTGCTAAAAATGCCAACTATTCATCATCCAATTCCTGACCAGATTCCTGTGCCTGAACCATCAACATCTTTTCTTTGAACCATGCAAAATTCCTTGGCCTCTTTGGCTGAGTGCACTGCCTTGCCATATGCCCTTCACCCTGACAATTGTAACACTTAACAACCCTTGCTTGACCTACAACATTATTTCCTCTAGAGCCTGTAGCATCTTCCTTAGTTCCCGTACCAGCAAAACTCTGACCTTGTCTCCCTTGAACTTGTTGAACAATAACCCTGGCATCTTGAATGGTAGCTTGGTTTCTTGGATTGGAATATGTTCTAAGTTGGTTGTTGGTTGAAGGAAAATGTGATGCCATCACAGTTGACATAAATGTCATTGCTTTGTTAAGACAAGCAATTGGATCATCACCTGGTAGAAATGATGGAACAGCAAGTCCTGAGTCTAGTTGGGGAAACTCAGCTTGTGGTTGTTGTGAAATTGGAGGGGTATGATATGCATTTTGAGGAACTGATGGTGGTGTATGATTGAGTTGGGTCTAGAATGAATGTTGGTATTGTTATGGATGATGAGGTGCTTCATAAGTTGATAAGTATGGTTGAGAAGAATGAGTTGTTTAAGGAATTGATAATAACTGTTGTGGATACTAAGAAGAATTTGATTGAGTTTGATAGTTAGCAACCAATGCAAGAGGATCCGGATATCTTTCACGCAACATTCGTGCTTCATTTGCATGTCCCTCATGTTGACTCAGATATGCATACAACTGATCAAAGTTGGTATTATACATGTTCTTTGCTAACTTGACATCGGTTACAAACTTGCTCCATTCTGGTTGAAGAGCGTTCAGAAATTTTGTATTCACTTAAACTTGCTGCATTGTCATGCCAATTGTGTGCATATCATTGATAAGTTGAGCAAAGCGTAAGTAATATTCATAAAGTGATTCACCCTTGACGGAAGTAAACTTATCAAACTAATTGTACAGTTTACATTCTTGTTCTTGATATGACAATTCAGTGCCTTGCATGAGTAATTTGACTCTATCCCAAATATCTTTGGCCGCTTTACAATGGTTGACAAGGGAATACACATCTGGTGGGAGACCTTGAAGAACAATGTTAGTTGCTTGAACATCATAGTCATCTTGAAGCTTTTCTTGTTCAGTGAGTTCAACATATTTCTTATCACGAATTTTACCATCTTCTTTAATAGTCGGATAGACCAGAGGTCCCATTTTAATAGATTCAAGCACCATTCTACCGTTTTTCTTTCCTTTGATGTATAGGAACATACGACTCTGCCATGAATTATACATTGTCTTGTCAAGCATAGGAGGACAGTTCTCGGCACCAGCAACTATCATGTGCTCAGCTAGTGTAGTCATTTTCAATTGATTGTGAAATGTGAAAAGATAAGATCTTGATCGTTCAGTGATTAGAGGTTGTTGTGTTAAAGTGTTGTTTGATGAAAGTGATTGAGAATAAGTATTACATGGGATTTTACAAAACTTGATTAAACCGAGAAAATAATTAAATATTTCACGGGATTTTACAAATCAACAAAGAAACTGTAAAATAAGTATTCTTGTTTTAGAAAAGTGGATAAATCGGTTAATAATGAATTGTGTCTAAATAGGCTAGAACAAAAATTGATAAATCGGTTACCACAAGATGTCTAAATCGGTTCACCCAAATTGTCTAAATCGGTTCACCTTAAAGTGTCAAAATTGGTTCTCCTTAAAGTGTCTAAATCCGTTCATCTTAAAATGTCAAAATCGGTTCACCTTAAAGTGTCAAAATCGGTTCACTTTAAAGTGTCATATCGGTTCACCTTAAAGTGTCGAAATCGGTTCACTTTAAAGTGTCAAAATCTGTTAACCTAAAAATGGCAAAATCGATAGACTCAAGATTGGTAAAATCGGTTAACACTGATAGTGGCAAAATCGGTAGATTTAAAGTGTCTAAATCGGTGCATTCCTAAAATTCGGAAAACCAACTTTTCTAATAACTCAAAACCACACTTTTTGATGTTTTTCTTGATTTATTTTGTAAAACTAAGTATTACTAAGATACTCTTAACATAAAAACACAAACTTTATGGTTTTAACACAAAAAAATTTGCACTTTTTTTGGTTCGAGTATAAGCAACACTCGCACACAAAAACACTCAAAATCACCCCATGGCGACTGATACCAATTGTAGAATACTAGTTATCTAATCACACACACACAATCAAAGCAAAAAATCTTAGAGAGAGAAAGAGTGGTTGGACACTTCTAGAGAGAGAAACAAAAGAGAGAATATTAGATTAATGAAATGACCAACACCCTCTCCAAGGCATGGAGAGGGGTTTATATACGTGTACATGGCCAGCCAAGCCATGGGATTTCCATGGGCTTGACCCGATTAGCTTACTTAAGTTTCAAATATTAACTACGAGCTACGAGATACATTTTAGGAGTGACCGAGACTTTCTCGTATGTCTAACAAATTGATAGTTGAATCATCGAGCATCGGCAAATAGAGATATATTTAATTCATACTGAAATTCCTGACAAACGTTCAGACGCCAACTTAACAATAAAATTTTAAACAGACTTTTTTTCATTAACTTTTTTTAAATAACTTAATGGTATTTTTTTAATTATTAGGTAGTTTAAGGGTGAGTTTTGAAAGTTTTTTTTTCAAAAATATATATTAAACTTCTAACATTTATTATTCGTAAGCACGTTTAAAGTATATCAATATTGGACTCATTGTGTTCGTAATCAAGAGGCCTTTTTGTCGCTATGTTTTTTATTTATAAAATCGCTACATATTTGTTAAATATTTGAAAAATAAAGTTTGTTATATAAAAAGTCGTAAATAGAAGAGAGTTGAGGGTTTTTTTGTAAATTCTTTTTTAACTAAAATTTTTAAGTGGGCTCGAAGTTTGGGCTAAAATAACTTTGCACTTTAATTTTGTCGTATGCGTAATGCTTATTAGGATATAGATGAATTGTTCATAAAAAATATATATTGTTCATAAGTAACGTTTTCTTTTTAGCAGTGCTTATACTCACATCATTTTTCCACTAATGTAATATAGTTTAAATTTTGATGAATACGTGATCAAAAAGTGTGAACGAGGAAGCATGCATTCATTCTTCGTAGCAAAAGTTATAAACCTTTCTTAACTTAAGTCTAATCATTGTTTTAATTTTATGTATGTTAAGTTGTCCATTTTAAAAACTAATATATAACCTAAGTGGAAAAATATTACTTTGGACAATACATAATATAAATAACAAACATAACAAGATTAAGTGTTATTTATATATAACAAGGATTTAGTCTCAAATCATATTTAAACTTTAAACTAAATTAAGGATTTAGTTTTAAAAAATGGTTTGTGTTTCATTTTAAATTTTATAAAAAACATTTGCAAGTTATATATCTTCCAAACATATATAGAAAGCAAACAAACAAACACACAACCACAGATTTGCAACGCCTTAACCGATTAAAGAACCTATGATTGGTCTTGTGAGCCATCACGAGAACCAAGGGGTAAACTAAGAACAAGCCAAGACAACCACATGCAGGGCTCCCACTTGCTCCAATACCTATCAAGAGCAAATGGAACCCTAAGTGAATACAATTCTTAAATATGCCAGAAATTTTCAGTTGACTTCAAGGGCTTGAAACTCCTAGAAGGAGTCTTCCTCAATCTGAGCTCCAGTTAAAGAAGTTGTAGCCTCATGAGTTGTGAACCTGAAAAAAAATAATTCAACCCCTAACTCCATACAAAAGTTTGGGAAATCGACTTTTAGTAGAGGTCACCCCAGCAGGTCCAAATTTGACTTTATGCCTCTAACTCTTTCGCCATTCCATTCCAAGCAATTGTTACAATAATTTGACAAATAAGTACAATTTACCTATCATCTAACTACTGTAATGTGCCCAAAAATGGCAAAAATAAATATTAAAAACATACAAATGAAGCCGAAACAATGGCAAACCCAAAACTGAAAAATAAATGCAAATACACACGAATCAGTTCATAAGTGGTCTAGGTTTTCATCGGCTTTGCATATGAAAACACAATAATACTTTAATTTATGTAAAAGAAAACAACACGAAGTAAGTTACACAATGAAACAAAAGTATAGGGTAATGTCATATGTGTAAATGAACACCTACCCTCGCCATCACGATACAAAAAGGTAGAACGAATATCCGTATCAACAAACGATCGGTTTAAACCTATAACCGACAGAAAAAGCTCTGGATATTTCCTTATAAAAGTACAGTTCTCATCAAGCAACTCTGTAAGGGGTACATCAATGGCATCGTCCGAAGGAAGATGATCCCTTTTGAAGGAAACATCCTCGAACCATGGAACGAATATGGGACAAATAGATGCATCGATCTAGAAAAAATGATTATTCCAATTTTTCATAGAATCGAGATTCTTTGAGAAACAACAAGGAGTATCAACACCGCTACATTTGGAGAAAGACAACCAACCATTACCAATTGAGTTAACATATAACCTACGAAACATACCAACGGTAGGTATACGTCCGTGGACGCGACACCTAATTTCAAAATGACTCACTTTTGTAGCGGCGATAACGGACAACTGAGAAAAGTTAATTCGATAATATTCAAGAACACAAAGGAGAAACTTCGACAGAGGAATACGAAAATTGGCAAACTCTATGAGACGGGTGTAGATACCAATCTTCCCCGTCGGACTATCCTTAATGGTGGCATTACGATCAGGCAATTCCGGCTTTAAGTTGGCCGAAATATTAAACGTAAAACAAAACGTATCTAATTCTTTTTGCGTTAAAATGGACAAGTTTAATTCATAAAGAATCGCACCATTGTTGCTTTCCATTTGTCACAAGTTTGACCCATAATGGATCTCACATGTCACCTACCTAGAGCTTGTTTGATGTTGGCTCTAGAAGGATTTCCATCTTCATTGTGAGTACTTTCGTATCACTTGGATGTTCTGGCAATACCACGAGGATAATGCGTAGGACTCTTAAGATCTTACATACTATCACAGTGTGTGATGAGCATGCTTAGTTTGTATTAGTGTCCTAGTGAGATTTATGGATGATCTCATGGCTCTAGACTCTATAGTGCACATTTGGTTTTAGTAGTCGGAGGCTGGAGCAGACTGCCACCTTTTCAATATCGTCTAACTTGGAGTGAGAGAGACGATAGAAATGTATTGATCTCCGTGAGATATGAAACAAGAGTCCTTTGAGGGATCTTGAGTGGCTAGGGAGGGTTGTGCAGCGTATCACTAGGTCCATGATACTTGTCTTCAATGTCAGCAATCAACCATGTGATTCTGACAGCATATGTAGTGACCCGGTTTCTGCCTAATGTTTAAGGAGGGCTGCTTTCTTTTCACCCTTTATCTTAACATTTCTTTTTCATTCTTCAACCCCTTCAGTGCTTACCGAGACTTCATTACTAGTACCTTGTTGGGTATGTTCCAGCACTAGCTCCATCTCAGTCCGCACTATTCCCTTATTCTCACATTACTCCTTTTGTAATCATACCTAAGGACTTCTACACTAACTAGTGGATTGTCCCTGGGTAGATCCCTCCGGCTCTGGCGGGATCATGGGAACATGTACCTAACCATACCATCCTTATAACTCCGATAAAGTAAATACATGGTTGGTCTTTTGGTACTGTTCTCTTCGCCATCATATACCAATCGCTCCCCCTTAATATGTGTATCGATATTTGAAAAAGTTTAGCACATATACATATGGGAGAGCCTACACTTGAGTTCAAAAGATCACATTTTTTATCAGATTGCATATTTTAATCCCATTTTCTCCCCCGATTAAAAATTTCAAACCCGTTGAGATTTTGGATCCCAATGGATTTAAATATGTTAAATTGTTGGGAAAACATGAGCGAAATATACAAGCCAACACCTTGGAACATATTACCTGCTCCCCTCAAATTATAAGGTCTATGTTAGTGTCCATGTTTATGATAATTTTGAAGGATTTTGAGTTTAAACGAAAAACTCATGAAAAATTCATAGACTGACACATAACATCATTTCCATACTACTTATAATGTACAAGAGCTAAGTTACACTAAGATGATATTGACCTCAATGTAGAAACATGATGAAAATCATTCTATTCTCTGATAAGCGGTATTCAATATCTCTGAACTTCACTATAAAAGAAGCATTCGAGATTCCTGAAGATTCTTTAGATCATTTAACCTTCTACCAAATATCTCGATGAACTTTGATTGTTTGTAGGTGGAGGTGGTGGAGGCGAAGTTTTGATGTTGTTTCCAGTATGTCTTTGTAAAGCTAGAATGAGCATCAGCGATGCAATGAGAGCTCTGAAGAAATTTGTTTATGTAGAGTAAACCACAGAGACATGAATAGTAGGGTTCCGTTTGCTTCGTTTTGTAGACATTCCAAGACCTGATTAACCCTTCAATCGACACCCAGGCATTAAAATAGCAGAATCAGATCATCAGATCTTAAGGAAGCAGAGAGGGAACATTGCTCATTAGCCATGTTATCTGCACAATTCTATCAACAAAGATAGGCCGACATGACAGATGTTTGATGCTAGATGAGAATTTTGGCCATGATTGATGACAAGCCACTACTTGATTAAGGTCGAGATATAAATCATAAGACGTAACACTTAAATCAACATCAAACGCTACAAGAATTTCAGCAAACAACTATCAATCATTATGTCAATTCAATCATATTTCGAACTTTCTCAATTCAGGATCTTAGGGACCAATATCCTACACGAAAGTACAAATCCTGAGCAATAACACTAGTCGCAAATTACTTAATCGACAACCAACAAACTAAATCGAACAAGCAAGATCAATCAAACATCGAAAAACAATCCATCATATCATACACACACATGGGGAACCATAATTGAACATCAAACGCGGAATCACTAATCCTAGACAGCCATATCCCAGCAATTCATAAAGTATGGCAGATTTAGTCCAAAGGAGCATATCAAGCTTCTCTGTATTTCGGAATTAAGAATTTGGGTTAAATAAGATATCAAATGGCACAACTGGTCCTTGTAATAATTACACTAGGAAACATTTAGCTAAGTTGCACACGCATCCGCTAATATATTTCTAATTAATGACACATTTGGCTCTTTGAGTTAGAATAAATTAACTCCCCTTCAAATTAAAATTATAACCCCATTTAAATACAAAACAATTTCCGTTTAAGTATAGGATGAATTAATACGACCGTGTGATGTCATAAATTTGAAAAATACTCTCCCCCTCAATCAATGACCCATTTTCTATTAAAAGAGCTGTAGTCATTGATTGAGTGTCAAATTTTGAGAAATTCAGGCCCGATTGATTTTCAAACAGTACATTTCCACCTTGTGAGACACAAATATTTTTCTAAAGAATCATAGACGGAAAATCATTTGTATACACAGAAGACTTCACTTCAGGATCAAGAAATAATGCACTGAATCGTACATTAGATCTGAGTTGCATGGATATAAAGTAATCCATGCCCGGGAGAACTTAATCACCCATTGTTATGAACAGCCGTCTTTTAGGCGATGAGCTTTCCTTATTTTGAAGACCGGGTTGCAGTCTGAAATAGTTGCAAGCCATTTAGACATGTTTTGAAAAGTTTTGAATCTTCCGTTGAGCATCTTTAAAGCCCCGTGACAATATTTTAATGCCTTCAAGGGCACGAAAAGTAGTCCAATAAGTAGAAGACAAGTCTTGAAAAACTATTTTGCGGTATTTTCCTATTTGTGATTATATGGGTTTTTTTGGTTGGTTTTATATTTTTTGTAATTCTTTCTTGAGTTTGGAATATGTGACAATTTACAAAGGATACATGAAGCTATCTATTACACATCCATATCATCCAGAAGACCTGAGTTCTCTGAGATCCGATACTCTTATTCCAAGCCGCAGGAGAATGAATTTTGAATCGTTTCTCTGGATGCCTTAGGAATATATCCACCAGTTGATACTCCTGTCCTCATGAAATACAACTCAACACTCCTTTTTCCACATGTATCCTCTTATGAAATAGATGTCGGATGTATGATGTGTTTAGACCTGTGAGTGCTGGACTTATGGTGCAAACAAAAGCAATGACACTCTTGTTTGTCACAATACAGAGTTATGTGATGGTATGCAAAAGCCATAATCCCCCCCCATATAGAGACCTTTCATCATAGGCTCTGGGACAACATCCAGACATCGCGATGTATTCAGACTCTGAAGATGAGATGGACAGGCTAGTTTTCTTCTGATGACCACTTAACTAACTTTATCACACAAGGAATTTGAGCATTGCCAGATAGTGTCTTCTTCGAGTGTCTTGACAACCCGCAATGATGCTGCGTCAGCGAATGCTATTAGTGCGCATGGCGGTGTCTTTCGATACAAAAGACCCATATTAAGGTTTCTTGAAGATACCGCGAAGAGACCGCTTAACTCTTTCAAGGTGCTTTTTAGTGGGCTTAGAATGATAACAAGCACACTGCATACAACAAAGACAAGGTCAGGTCGCTGCTGTGATAATACATCAGGGAATCCAATCTACTGCGATAATTGAGTCCTGGTCCAACAGGATCCCTCAGAGGTCCTCACACCAGTTTTTGTTCGCTCCCAACCTATGACGCTGAGTCAACATAGGGTCAACTTTATAAGATCAAATTCTTTAAAATCTAACTCGCATATTTAGATGTATTTATTAAAATGCCTCTAGTTCTAAAAATTTGTAGGGCCCAAGAAAAAGGATATTTTGACGCCACTCACGACATATTGAAATTTAGAGCTCATTTTATTAGAAAAACGGTCACAGTCTTTGGGATTAGTCGAGGCAACAATATTAATATCACAACATATATACTGAACTTGAAGAGTGTGTTTGCTGTTTCCGAATGAAACAAGGTGGATCGAACTACACCTTAGAGCATCCTTATGCCAAAAGGAAACAACGACAAAGTACCATACCACCGCTAGGTGCTTGCTTTAAACCCATACAGATGCTTTACTATAGACGGTCGACATGATGTGACGATCTGGGTCAACGAAGTCTTTCGGTTGGCTCAACATAGACTTCTACCTTAAGCTCAGCCATATAAAGATGCATTTTTCACGACCATATTGATAAATTGCATCGTTTTCTGCTGCAGCAGCATTGCAAAAATATTCAGATGGCTTCAAGTCCAGCGACACAGGGTGAAGGATTCTCAAAATCAAGACCTTTCTTCTATGACGATATCCTTTTGCTACAAACGTGCCTTAGTATCTCTACCACACTTCACCATACTCGTACAAGATTATCACCTAATAAATCCACTTGAGAGCAATAATCATGGGCACAGTCTGGAGGTGGAACAAATTCCATACTCCAGTCGAATCAAATCATGATTTTCTATCATGCATGGCATGAAACCAGCAATCTTCATAACAGCAGAATTGAAAGTTTTTGGTTCGACATTGTGACAGTACACTGAGTTGTAAAGCACCACAAAGCTCTGTAGCAAGCTGTTTTAAGTGATACCGTCGAGAGGGGTTCCCAATAATATTGTCAATAGGATGAGAATCGGTTCATTTTCGGAGATGTTCATGCGGCTGAGTGAATTGGTTGGGTTTAGTTGTCGTGATTACCCAGACGATGATGCTTTAGAATTCGAGTCTGGGGCAAACACATTGACAAATGGTTCGAGATCAGCCGCAAAAAAAGGATTAACTTCAAAAGATTGCTCAGCTGCAACACCAAGATGTACCGAAGAGGATTGATAATCCGAGGATAATGTATACAATAAAACTCCCGATGGTGACAATCTGAACACAGGAGATGGAAACTGATGATCCGTAAAATTAATAGGGACTTGAACTGCATTAATAGTAGGAACCTGACGATCACCCGGTGGAGTGAAATATTCATCAAACATTGGTTGGAACAGCAACTCCAATTCTTTATTGGTGGGAGGTACATATGGTATAGCAAGAGCAGGATTAGGTACGAACCCTAAACTTATAAGTCAAGGCATCAAAAGGTTAGGTGCGGGTCCTGGACTGGAGTATACAGGAGCCGTATGACCATTTTTAAAACATCAATCAACATGTAGTTTATTCACCACTTCTCCCCTCAAAATTACCTCATGAGGATGCTAATTTTTTGATTGAACAGAGGGTGAATAAGACTACAATCAAAGGTTACGCTTGATCCAACTTGAATGACAAACGAGCATGGGAAAAACATAAAGTTTGTTGATGAGAATTGTCATAAATAAGAAAATTTCTCTTCTTCCAACGATAAAGCGCACTGAAGCATACACCTTTCTTTACTTTGAGGAACGGGGCCTGAAGTGTTGTCAGCAGACACCATATGTCGTTGAAGAGCGAGGCTTGAATTGAAGTGAACAGACCGTCATATAGTCGTTGAAGAGCGAGGCCTTGAACATGTATTGTGAACAGGCGTCATTTATCGTTGAAGAGCGAGGCCTTAACTGAGTTGAACAGACCGTCATTTTGTCGTTGAAGACCGACGGCCAGAACCTATGTGAATTAGACGTCATTGTACATGTGCAAAAGATTTGTATCCCTTCACAACCACTTGGTTTAATGAGATACACAATCTTTTCGACAACCAACTTTGAGTCTTTCCTCTTATAAATATACAAGATGTACCTGCACTAGAGTAAGTAGTACCTCACTGACATTAAGAGCAATATGATCGCATTCATGAGGGTAGATGATAAGACCATTTGAACCATTTTGGAGGTTTCACTGTCAACATTGTGTTGTGTTATCGGTGAACATCATTCAGTAGTATCCACCTAAGACCATCAATCGTTGAAAATTCTACCCGCCGGGATTCCAACTAAGACAAATCAAGAGTGTTTGTTTCCATGCACAGCGTAAAGGACCCTGGAGAAAACCTTTGTCCATAGCAATCTGCCAACCATGTTTCCGAGTATGACTCTTTGGTTCTCTACGGGTTTTTGTTTTTTGTTTCTTGTCTTAAGAGTGGAATTGAACCTTAGTACGAGACTCCACCTCTTTCAGAATTTTGTTATACAATTTAACATGATTTGCATTTAAAGACGACATTTATGACCGTAAGCAAACAAAGTGTTTAGGCAGTCAGAAAAAGAACTAGAATTCCTAGAGTCTGATCAACTAGCGACAGCACCAATTGATATTCCCACAACAACTCTTCGATACAGGAACACACCTAGATATTTGATTGTTGCTTCCTATGATTTGTTTGCTACAATTAGCAGTGTTTTGTTAGACTAGTAGTATGCATCACACTAGGTGGGGGGGAGGGTGAGGGGGGTGGTCCTTGAATTCCTAATTTATTTCTGTGTCATTTTCCTAGCATCTATAGATAGTGAAATATGGCCTAACACTTTGCGAACCAACGGTTCTTCTTGACTATTCTAGATGAGCCAGAGTGCAAATACTATGATGAGGTATTGCAAGGACATATTCTCGAACTTTCTACAGGCACATAGAAAACGGAGTGCCGTTTTCCACAAAACGTTAATCACATGCAACGTTGGGAGGGCAACCGGTGTTTTGTAAAAGTTATGTCGTTTCATATTAAACGCATTCAGTTGCCATAACAACTAAATGGTTTCGGGTGGTTGTAAAACCGAGTTTCCCCCCAAGCATGATGGTTTTGTAAACTTAAGTATCCACGATATATCCTTTAACTTTCGTGAAATTATCGTTTTTCATTGCCACTAATACACTAAAACCATTTCCTGTAATCTAGAGATTTTAAATCAACATTTTCAACAGTCATTACTATTTACTTGAGCAATCAGTAACATCATTATGACTTTTGTCTGAATACAGTGTCTTTTTGATAGAATCATAAAGATCTTTGTAAGTCAGTGCATAAATGCTCATTTCTTATTTATCTTCTCATTCCTCTGCAGAGTAATTTTAGCCCACACTACTTTCTAGTTCAATGTTTATTGCTTTTAAAACATCAATTGTACATGTTTAACATTGGTTCATTACTTGCTTCCTTCACCTTTTTCTATCATTTTCGCGACAATTTCTTCAATTGGTCAATAGTGTGGTATTTGAGGCCTGTAGCTGAGCCTTTCAAATCATTGAATCTTAAAAAACTCACGAACTCAGGAGACACCTATTCTTACATGGTTTGTTACTTTGAGAAAACTATTCTTCCTTTGTTGCATTGAATATTTCAAGTGAAATACAATGTTTTTTCAAGCGTTGTAAAAATCTGATTGAAAGTTCATTATAAACTTCTTTTTCACCATGTCAATTCGTTTTGAGAGCAAACTCAACCTTAAAGCAAAAGGAACTTTTACTGCACACTGTTCAGTCATCCTTTTCAATCACTCCTCCCCTAGGTGACACATATTTGTTGAACTCAGATTGGTATTGCTATCAACCTTTTCTCAACAGATATGTGTCATAACTTGGTTCAGATTGATTAGTATGCTGTTGTACATTAGCAAGGACATTATGTTGAGTAGTCAAATGTACCTCAGCAGATGGCACTTGAGGTCAATTACTGCGGTCAGATATGCTGCATCCACAACAATAGTGGATATAATCCCTGACACAGCGCAGCTTGTAATATGCTCATCTGACTTTAAAAATCCCACTACGTTATCTGTAACAACTAAACTCAGCATCCGAAGCCATTACTCCAAACAACCTTACTCTTACTATAGAATGCAACTGTCCTTCTTCCTTCATCCTTCTATCAATACTGTCTTTATGATTGTGTTCTTTCAGCAACAGACTTCTTACCATTAGCCATGTATAGAAGTAGTGTTCTCTAAACTGTATTAACTTGGATTCCAGAGTCTAATCAGCAAAAATGCTTCTCTGTCATTTCACAGTCATAAATCCAAGAAGTTGCTACCAATCGAAAACTTCTGAAACTAATTGTTGAGCACCCAAAATCAGCCATGGAATTATCCTCCTGGAAAATCAAACCATTTCAAAGCTGCTTGTAAATTGATCAAGTCTTTAACTGGACATCGCGTACTTGAGAAAAGTCTCATTACTCTTGACCAAAGAGTGCTCAATGAATAGCACTTTGGATACTCTTAAGGATTTTGATTCATCGTATTAAAGCAACCTGAAAAATGAATGAAGTAGCCGAAAAGATGTCCACACAACTTTCCTTACTGCATTATCTTGCATTAGTTGCATCAGATGCAAATTCTCTCTCTTGAACTGTCATCGGAAGCTATTAGACATGATTGATTGATCTGTGTTACAGAAAACGTTGGATCTGAACAATGATATAGTGATTGTGTATGTGTAAAAGTGAAGATTGATTAGTTAGATTAGGTGATATTTGTTTATAGAACCTAACCTGAAACTAGGAAGCACATGCGAAGGCAAGAAGTAAATAAACAAGAAGATAGCCGAAAGTTTAGAAAAGATGGACGAAGAATAGAATACGGGGAAAAAACCACAATGAAAAGTGAAGAGGAGTATTTATACCCACTCTCGAATAGTTAGCCCTAAATGTTAAGATGATGACATGTGTCCACGCTTCCCATTAAATGGTCAAGATCAAAAGAAATGAACGATCACGATGAATCGCGAACACCAACAGTCGCATGGCAAAATGTCCCATCAGTCAGCCAATTTGTGGCGAGGAAAAGAGCACGTTACTCGAGGTCTACCAACCCAGATCCTATGCACGGCCCAGATGCAGGCCGCGAACGCATAACGAATGGATCAAAGAATGACAAATGATTCTAGCACTATTTTCTACACGAAAGAAAACACACTAGATTGGAGGGACATGATGACGTATAGTAGTCATCCGGACTCCGAAGTCCGGACTTGACAACCCGCATAATGCCCAGGCCCAACAATACACAAAGACTGGGGAACAGCCCTAGACCAACTCCAGCCCACGTCCAGAAGGACCACGACCATAAGGACCGCATCCTAATCATGCCTCACAGCAACACTAAACTACGTTCGCAAGGACCACATCTAATCCGTGGCCACATGCCGCATCCCAACAAAAGATACTTATGGTTCAGCCAAACAGAGCAAAGAATATTGCATGGGAAACCAAAAGGAGAATGTCAACACTCCAAATAAGGATAATAGACAATAAGTACGCTGACTCATGTAACTACACTACAAAGCATGATGTAGTCAACGACGTTGACCTCACGACAACCACCCTATTAACCATCGGTTAATAGAGTGAACTCCATCTCGTGACCCATGCAACCGACTACGACGTTAGCCTATATAAGGAGTTACCCAAATACGCCTAACGGTATGATTTTTGCAACCTAAATTACACACATACTACTTATAAACAAGTTACTTACTCTCGCACTAGAGTCCAATCGCGGGACCCTCCCTCCCGCTGTAAGACTAATGGTATACCTTATTCTTAGCAGGAAATTGTCATTACTTTCACTTAGTATAAATTTCAGCTCACGAATAAACTTGGAATCTACATTTCAAGTGAGTTATCCCTTCATATCCTATACTCCACAATTTTTGTACTAACAGATTTTTTAAGCAGTATTATATCACGAGCACAACCCAACTTCCTTTTATTAACTTTGTATGATTATTTTTCCTATAGCAACATCAGAACTTGGTTAAATTTGATCAGATTATTTCACGAGCAAACTAAAAGAACCATGCTACATTAGTACCTTAGAAAAGCTTCTTTTCCACCTTTAAAACTCATGAAAATCCATTCCAATGAGTTTTTCAGTGTCATAGATCTTTATATCTTGTCAAGCATTTCAACGAACATCTTAACTACAAAATAATTGTGTTAGTAATTATAGTACAAAGTGAAAACATATGGAGTCTACATTGTGTTTGTTAGTCAAATCACTTGTCAATCATTTCATCAAACAAACTTACAACATGAACACTAACAAAATATGCTTAATGTTTAACCCTGTAATAGGAGCTCATAAACAAACACATGTAAGCAAAATTTACCTGATATTTTAATCAAACGAAGCAAACATCACTATGCACATGTTGAGAATCATATATGGCCAATCTCGCCATCGCAATGCTTCAGATTCAAAGAAAAGTTTGGAGAGGCTGGAAATAGATGAGGAGTTGAGCTACCATCTAAATGGTCAAATCATTTTAAAAAGTAGATAAAGAAAAATTCATAGGTAAGTGTAATAATTTGAATTTGAAAATTTTGGGTTTCTAAGATTATGTCGAAAGTATAAAAAAATACCAGTGTAAAATAAAAAAAGGATGCTACTAAATACACCAAGTAAATGACTAGTCAATGCTTCAAAAACTGAGAACATTATTTATTGTGAACTTTTTTAGGTTTAAAAAAATAAAAATAAAAAGACAAACTCATTGGGAATGAAAAAAATCCATTGAAACAACACGTACTTTTAGAGTAAACTCACTTTATTCTTTGTATCTTCTCCAAAAATATTTTTACACTAAACTCTTTACACATGCAAGCTCTTTACATTTTTTGTCTCTCTAAATACCAAATCTAAATACCCAGACATCCTATGACCAGTGGGTTTTGCTATATCCCCATAATACACTGGCAGGAACTATAATTGTCGTTTGTCATGTCGCCAGAAAATATCGTCGAAAACCACCATTGACCCGCCACATGCCGTCGTCATCAACAGCCGCCTGCCGGAATCTTTAAATGCGACATCACTACAATTATTTAAGTATCATTGTATCACTTATGCTAGATCTGACCACTTTCATTACTTGGAACTTTGTGAATGTTTTTTTCTTTTTTTCTTTTGGAATTTATGTGTTTTTGTTTGACTTGACATTTTATGTTTGTTGAAAATAATGAAGATGAATAGAGATTGTGATAAAAAATGATGGTGGTGGTGTGTAATGAAAGAGAAAAAAACATTGTATTAATTGGTGGTGTTGAAAGAGAAAAAAATAATGGTGGTGATCGGTGGTGAGTAAAAAGATATTAAATATTATTATTATAGGGTTGTGCTAAATGGACACTAATTTTCCACTAACAAAACACTATTAATTACATAATCATTATTGTTAGTCTTAAAATGTAAGTGACATTTATGAAATTACATTTAGATTAAATAGCCACACACACATGGACTAATAATGACATGTTTAGATAGTTTAGTGTGGCGTGGGCTATAGATACCCTCTTATTACTTCCAAGGAGAGGCGAGTCTCATAATTTGGTGCATTAACTTTCTCTCTCTAAGCTGATATACCATCTTTTCTTTCTCTCTTTAATCTTTTACTATAATGGCTTTCTTTTATTTCGAGTCTCCCTGACCTCTTGAATCCACATAAATCATACTACTTTTTAATCTTACAATTGGTATAAGAGCCATTAGTGGTTTTAGTTTGTATTTTTGTGATTTACGGGTCTTAAATCTGTCACAGTCTTTATGTCACATGTG